>VXBU01013126.1:0-50565 GCA_013400315.1 Bombycilla garrulus | reverse complement strand
AGGGAAGGGAAGGGAAGGGAAGGGAAGGGAAGGGAAGGGAAGGGAAGGGAAGACAAGACATTGGTTCAGGAGCTGACTCTCTACAGTGAGTAGAGAATATGGTATCTTTGGCAAAGTGTTAATCCATTAACCTGGGACAACGTTGCAACATGCATTTTCCTGCTTATTAACACCGCTGTAATTCTGCTGCTAAAATGAAACAAGAAATTTTTATCCTGTGCTGAAAGAGAAATTACAGTCTCACTTAAAATTAGAGTTTTATAACATCCCTATGTTGGAATGAGAACAGCATAGTGATGCAGTACTAAGATAAATGATTCAGCCTGTCCTCTGCCATTAAATCCTTAGTGGTGTTACCTGTTAAATACAAACTTTGAGTAGACAGATAGATTGCTTCTGCAATTCCTCCACAAACTAGAGCACCGCATGGTCTTCCAAACAAAATGAAACCCAAGTAGATAGCATAAAACTCCCTTTACAAATTGCCAAGAAAATTGCTGAAATGATAATTTTTTTTATTAGTAGTGGTCAATGGTGTATTTGCTTAGACTGTGGGGACTTTTAACACAACTATAAAAAGAGAGCTGTTAAATTACACATAACGATGATGTTGATGGTAATGATAATAATAATAACAATATAATAATAATGCTACAACAAAGAGAACATGTCAAACTGCCAAAAGAAAAAAAAAATCAGAACATAATTTGTAAAAGTAGAACTCATATCTTAATCATATGCATCCTCAGGCTGCCAGCAATGAAAATCATCTCAGCACTAAGCATTGTAGGGAGTAAAGATTCTTACAGTGCCAGCCAGCAATAGCCTCATGTCTGACTGCTTATCATGAGGCTGTGCATGTGCACACTGGAAAAAAAAGGGAATAAAAGCGCAAAAAATCCAAATCTGCAGAAGACTAGTCCTAATCACTGACAAATAATTAATATATAATTTGGTTCTAATGTTTGACATTTATATATTGTGTTGTTTCCAGTATATGACAATAATATTCTCCTCAGATAATAACAATTCTAGCTCCCGTCTCATGTCTCAGAAAGAAGTGACTTTTTACTGAAAAGTTTCTGCTTGTGATAGAGGAGTAGGAGCAACACAAATCAAATTGATCAAACAGTGAACGTGCAAAAATTATACTGCCCCCCATCCCTTTGGCTTTTTTTGTGTTTCTTTTTTTTTTTTTAATATTTTTTTATTGAGAAGGCTGAAAGAAGAGTCCTTGGTTTATGAAAATTGTCACAGGTCTACTGAAATTGAGATAACCATTTCCTGCTCTCTCAGAAATTTTCCTTCTGTTTAAGTTTCCCTCCCTCGGAGTAATTTTTTATTTCAACAGACAAAGAAAAGGAAGGTAAAACATGAATGCTTTTTCTTCTTCACTCCAGTTACAGATCAAAAGCTGTTGCTGATTCTATTTTTGATGTGTATAAGCTACTGAAAATAGTGACTTGGAATCATGCTTGTAAATTATTCTTAAATAATTTTTCAAATGGCTTCGATTTTCATATGTGGCATATCTATAATATAATGCTCCTTTCTTTGTCCTAAGGGCAGTATCTTATCATTGACATATTATGGCATTCCAGAAGAGTACTGGAAGGGAGTTGTCTTGTTTTTGAAAGACAGGTGNAGAATACAACCTGACACCCTGTCAGTCAGGGTGTTGGTGGCAGTCCAGTTTGAATGGTGGCTCCACTAGTCCTCCTGGAGTTACAGACAGTTCTGTTGAAGCAGAGATCCTGTAGAAGGGTGGAGTTTTCCTCCAGTGGTCCAGTGGAGATGTTGAAGGGTCTGATCCTTCCTCTGGGAATCCAGTGGGAGAGAAGGCTGCTCCTCTGGGAATCCAGTAGAAGGCAGATGCCTGTTCTGTCCAAATGCCCAGATTATATCTAGGTGGGAATGCTTGGCTCCTCCCCCTGGGCGGAGCATTTTGCAATGGGCTGATGTCATTCTATGAGTCATGTGGTGGGTCCTTAATTGCCCATTAAACAGGAAATGGCTCCCGGAGGGAGTTATCTATGACTCATGGGACAAGGCATTGATGGCCCATTAACAGGAGATGGTCCAGGGGAGGAAGCAAGGAAAGCACTGCCCCTGCTGGTTTTAACAGAGATAGAATACATACCTTCTGGCATATTTTTACACTGTAACCTAGGACAGAGCTCACACCAATGTTCCTTCTAACCTCTTATTTAATCATAAAGGAGATTTTTCTCTTCGTAGTAGTCCTCATGGATGATAGGCAAGCCTGTTCCTGTGCCACTTTCTTCCAGTTCTTAGTCTTTAATACCTTGAAACCTAGCAAAAGGCTTTTGCATGGCCTTCATCTTCTTTTTTTTCATCTGCCAGAAACGAATGCTAGCGGTTGCTCTGAAGGCCATTCATTGAACCAACACCATTTCTGGAGCAAAGCTCTGCTAGATTTGAGGGACACTGTGCCAAGTCAGCCGGTATATGTGCTAGGCAGTCAGTGCTTTGTGTCCAGTGTGCACCTTGAGGGCTGCCCAAGGATTTAAGGAAACAAAGCAGAAGATGGAAAAGGGCTGCTTTTACTTAGACACATCTCTTTTAGCAAAGGCAATTTCTGAAGTGTAAAGAGGGGGGCATTTCCAGAGAGATCAAGTATGACTTGATAACTTGTTACAGGAATTTATATAAGCTTCCTGAAAATGTTGAATTCAATTTTCCTAGTGAAATCTATGAATCTGTATAAGTCCAGGAAAATAAAATAAGGAAGTAAAAATGCATATTATTTTGTATATATTCTTCCTTTAAATTTAGCAGTCAATATCAGCTTTGATTGTTTTTCACAGCAATAGAATAGTTTTCATGTCTGCAAGATGGTCTGCAATATTTAAAGACTCACCTGAATGGTTTAAAGAACTAATTTAACAAAAATTCTGATTCTCCTGAACTACAAGACTGGTCCTTATCATAATTTTTGGTACTACTCCTCTTGCATTTATGAATAATTAAATGCTTCCTAACACATGTATATAAAAGACTTACAATTAAAATTTAATAAGATCTTAAAAGGTACACTTGGAGTTTTTGAAAACTTCATTTTTGTCTTCCATTTTTACTTAAATATAACTTTTAATACCTGTCTGTATTTCCTGTTTTTTCCTCTTTAATTTTTTTTTTTTTTGCTATTATAAAATTTTACACAGCTACTCTATGGTTTTATACTGCAAAAGAAGTTCACCCATCTTCCTAAATATTCAATGTCAGAAGCCATTTAATCTTTTCAGTCATCTATGCTACTCATTTGGTAAGATTAATTTCTAGTAATTGTTATTGCATTCTGCATTCAAATAGTAAAGAATATTTTCTTTTATGTGTTCAAATCAAACCACTCTGTTTTTCTTTCTCCATTTCAGCAGAAATATGAACAAGATAATCTATCTGTCCTATCTATCTGTCTGTCTACCTATCTAACCTAGGTAGCTAGGTTTATAGGACAAACTGGTCTTTCTTATTTACTGGGGCAGGATAAATGATTGCTTCCTGAAGACTGACAGTTATCCCCGTGTTAATCTTGCGTAAATGTCAGAAGTGCCTTCTTGGGAAGTGGGGTGTCTGTGAAAATCAGAAACCACTACAAACCCAACCTGAAACCCTAAACATTTCCAAAGGAAAAAGCTTTCATAAACTTAGTAATTCTTTTTTCAAAGTCAATACTTAGAGCAAAGTGAACAGCTGTAGAGTTCTGCAGTGCTATGCATCTACACACGTTTAAGCAATTCACACCATGTCACGTGCTGGGAAAAGGTCTACATGGCTAGAAAAACCATGTAAAAACAGATTGGTCCCACAAATAACTTTTAATTTTCACTCACCTCATTAATGTCTTGCTTTCCCCTAATTTTAAAATGTTTTAAAATAGAAAAGGATAAAAAGTAAAAATATAACAATACAACACAATTGCAACTGGCACTTATTAAACAACCAGTTAGATATAACAGTTTTTTCATGCATACTGTAAAAAAGGAAAAAAAAAACAACATAAACATAGTCTGCAGTAATGGAAGGTTACCATCTAATGGATAAATATGGTATCTAACTCTTGATTTTGTTTTGTTTCTTTCCTAAACATCTGTATGTACAGAAAAGAATGGCAGAGGGAAGGAAGAGAGAAAGATCATTTAAAATTAATAGAATGACAGAAACATATTCAGGGTTTATTTAATTCCAGTTACACCAGCATCACTATGACAACTAATAATGCTCCACTAAGGCTGGGAGTAGAACAGAAACAAAACCAAAAATTGGTAAGTCTTGAATTCATGGTAAGAAAAGTGTAAAAATAAACCTTTGAGTGCTAGCTCACCACCATAAAAAAATAAAAACAAATTTATAACAAGCATGGAAGGAGTATATGCTCTGCATATAATTATGAATTTTTAAAATATTTAATGCAGACTGGACTAGCTGCATATTTTTCCCTTACAAAGTTGCATTCTATAGTATTGCAGTGCTTATTCAGATATTATAGTAATTAATCTTAAAAACAACTCAACCTGAAAGAACATATTGCAGGGCAATTCAGATACTTAGTACTTATGATATTATATCTGAAGAGAAATTATTTTAGTGTTACTGAATATCTGAAATTGTTTTTTACACTTTCACACTTTACAGTGTAACTGTAAAAGTATTTTAATATTTTCTGTTTGGTTCTTAAAGATAAGCTCAGTTACAACAATTGAAGTAGTAACCATATTTATATTGAAAAAATGTCACTGAAAATTCTTTTACTGAATGACAGCACTTGAAGTTCCACTTCCTTTGTTTATAAGTTGTTTTATGTTTTATTTTTATACTCCTTATAAAAATAAAAGTGAAAATAATTTTGTCAGAATAAAGACAGGCAAATTAAATTTAGAAGTACTATTGATAGAATAGGAGAACTCGCATGTGTGTTAGAATTTTAGAGCTATTGATATGGCTAAATTGTAACATTATAAAAAATTTATTTGATACTTTACATAGTGATATATTTGTGGCATAATTATGATATACAGTTTAAATAGACCGAAAGCTTTTCAGTACTAGTGCGTAAAGACTTTTGAACTGAACTTTTAGAAATTGAAAATGTTCTTTCAATTTATTGACTTCAGTAGATGGTAAGAAATCTATAACCATGTGAGGACATAGTAAGAATAAAGGACAACTCATATAAAAGATTAATGACTTACTTTTTAGTATTTTATCAACCTCTAGAAAATGTGTTGAAATCTTACAGGTTGTAATCTTGGTCAAAAGAGAGCCAAAGAAAGATTATAATAGATTTAAAGAAATTTTGGTTTTCAGAAACTCATAAAAGAAAATGTTTCTTATAATATTTTGCCCTATTTGACTAAAATTCTTTCACATATAAACACTAGGTGCTCAAAAAAATGACCAATGCATCATTTTTACATTTTCAGTTCAGAAGGAAAGTAAAGCAGCTTTGTAAGACATATTTTCTTTGTGTTCTCTTATATTGCTTCCTGTTAAACTCTTGAAGTATGAATATATTCAAAACTAAGTGATTTTTTGTTCCCTGAACCAGCTGGATATCTAATTCATCCCGTGAAAAAAGAGTATATTGTGTAAAATATAAATTTTTACTGGCTACTGATGAGCCATTTTGAAAGGTTGATTAGGCTTCAAATAAAAGTTCTTGGCATTTTTCTATTTGTAGACGGTTCATTTTGCTTTTAAACACTTCTCCCCACTGTGTATTCCCCCAGATAGTAGCCCAAGGATTTAGCTCAAAGGTAGCTATGACTGGACCTCTTATGCAGGACACCCTCTTTGAGACATTTGCACCAAAACCTTTCCTTATTTTTTTTCAAAGTCAATACTTAGAGCCAAGTGAACAGCTATAGTGTTCTGCAGATCTAGACATCCACACACATTTAAGCAACTGACAGCTGACATGCATCTTTTCACCATGCTCCCTTCCTCACAACCTTGACTATTCCCTGCTCCAGAAAAACTTTGGAAAATGGATCTTTGCTCATTAGTTAGACCCCCATGGAATAACAGACACTTAGAACAGTACTGACATTCTCTCAGTGAATTTTCCCTTTCAGGCACTTCATACAAGAGAGAAAATGGAGGGGCATCTCTTTCCCCAGCAAGGAGACATGCTGAAGGATACTGCTCTGCAAAATCCCACTTCATCGAGAGGACTCATTGGGAAGCTTTGCAGCGGGCACATCCCACACTGCCAGCTTGCTCTATGAGGCTGGCTCGCAGCTCATGTTACATGGTGAGTTGTTCATTCCTGTCCTCATGCTACAAAGCTGCTCTCCTAGCACAGCAAAGGTGGAAGGGCTCTGAGGGAAAAGCATAGTATATACTGTGCAGAATAGAAAGAAAGAGAATTGCGGGGAAGATAAGGAGCCTGTGGAAGTTGCACAATGTGTGTCCACAGAGGGCAATCACTTAGGTTTTTCAGTCTCTACAAACACTAGTTGGGGTTCTTTCACCTCCAGTTTGGGCTTCTCACTACAACAAAGACATTGAGGTGGAAGAGCATGTCCATTGAAGGACAATTATGCTGGCAAAGAGTCTGTAGCACAAGTGTGATGAGAAGGTGCTGATGGAGCTGAGGTTGTTTAGCCTGGAAAAAAGAGGCTCAGGAGAGACCTTATTGCTCTCTGCATCTTCCTGAAAGGATGCTGTAGCCAGGTGGGTGCCAGTCTCTTCTTCCAAGTAACAAGAAATAGAACAACAGGAAAGAATATCAGGTTGCTCCAGGGAGATTTTGATTGGGTATTAAGAAACATTTCTTCACTTGTTATCCTTTTCTCTGGGAAAGGTGTTTGGCAGTCCTGTATCTCTTACCTTTCTCTTTTCCAAAAGATAAGTTAATGAAATAAACTATACCTACAGACTCTAATTAACATGCATATATACACACTAGCAGACCATGAGCACAAATTCCACATTTCCTTTATAGAAAGTTCAGTAGGTCACTTCTGGTCTTTTCTTGCCTTCAGAACCCTGCACATCCCACACCTCACACTGCCCTACACCAGCACACAGCAAGAAGAAAGCACACTTGGGAGAGTCTACCTTCAAGCATTAGCAAAATTAAAATGTTTCCTATCTTCATTAACCTTTCCTTGTCTCAGCCCAGGAAAACAGACTTAAATATCTCTGTCCAGTCTAAACTTCTTAAAGTGGAGAACTCTGGCACTCCAGACATCATCCTGAGTGACCTTTTCTCCTTTGTGAACCCAGCAGCCCTGAGAGAAAAGAGTTCACCAGTAGCAGGTTGCATGATACATAGTCTTTTAGAGGGCCTAGGAACTGAACCAAGAAAGAGACCAGTACTCTCTCTTTGGACTCTCTCATGTCCAAAAAGACGCAAACAACAAATAAGTGTCTGGTCTCTAGAGATGCTACAGATTTAATGAATGTTAAATCTTGAGATGTTAGGCAGCATGGACTTGCCTTGTCTCTGGGTGGTGTCCTCTTTAATGCTCAGTTGGTAGATGGCAGGATCTGGAGTTATAGCACTGGAACCTCAGAGCTGAATCTGTGTCCAATGGAAATATCATGTAAACATTCTCTTGAGTGGGGGCACTATACCCTGTAGCTTCATGCTGGAACCTAGGGGACAGAAGACTCCTCTGGAAAATGGGACAGCCTATTAACTTGATATTTATGCCTTTAGGCACATCATGCACTGCAATGAGTAGAAAAAATCTGTTCTTAATGTGCCCCAAACACATAAATGAGAATGATAGGATGGCATTTGGGACTGGAAGGTTACCTCTGTCCTTCAGGAACAGTGCCTGCACATAAGGCAGGATAAAAGCTCCTGGGATGTGAAGGAACAGATAAACACCAGCCAGGTCCTGCTGTGCACAGCCATGAACCTGCAGGTTAGACAGCTACATGCAACAAAGCAGGCACAGGGCAGGTAAGACTTCTGCCCAGAGCAGAGGAGCAAACAGCTTCTGAGGTCTTTCTACATAATGGGCACCAAATCCTCACCTTCTTTTAAAGAAGCCTCTCTTATTGCACCAGGCAGCACAGTAGTAGGGAAGTCTTTATTTCTGAGACTCCTGTCACCATTCTACTGGACAAAATTACTGAGGTCATTGCTGCAGAGACCAACACAAAGGCTCTCAATTCAGCACCGCTGCTGTCTTGATGTCAAGAAAAGCAAGACCACAATTAAAGATGAACAGGACTCCAAGCCTGCAGGCTCATTAGAAACACTGTTGCTAGGAAAAACAGCGGAGCTAACTGCTGCTTCAGAAATGCCGTCAGATTAGTTGTACTGACATCAGTATTTCATTAAAGTTAGAAAAACTCCTGAATAAAGGCTGTTAACATGCACAAGAGCTGAAAAGCATTGCTCTGTGTTTCATATTCTGATTCATCCTGCAGTTCATAGGGTACTCATGCAAAACTGTCTTTTCAATGTAAATATGTGCTTTATACTGGAGTTAGAAAAAAAATAATTATTGTGGAATCCAGGTTGCAGTATATCAATATAGAACTCTTTGTAAGTGTTTCAAATTTCTGAATGCGCATTTAATAACAGAATCAATAGGTTAGTTAATGATCCAATAGCTAGCATACACATTTCTAAATGGCAAATATCTTGATACTCCAGGTACAATTATTTTCCTACCTTTATTACTTTTATTTACTTTCTTACTTTAAGACACAAAAAGGACTGAAGTGATTTCTCAAGCTGGGGAAATATCTGGTCCCAATAGTCAGTAATTTGCTCAATTTATATAGAGAACAGGAAAGTAGGCCACAGTACAACCCACTGCCATATTGTCTTTCTTGTCCAAATGTGGGGAGCC
This sequence comes from Bombycilla garrulus, assembly GCA_013400315.1. Classification (NCBI taxonomy): domain Eukaryota; kingdom Metazoa; phylum Chordata; class Aves; order Passeriformes; family Bombycillidae; genus Bombycilla; species Bombycilla garrulus. Next base: position 41,728 of record VXBU01013126.1, on the reverse strand, counting down.
AGTAGACTGTGGTATGCTTATATTTCTGCCCTACAAAAATGTACTTCCCGTATAGGTCTCAGACACACAGATGGTATCCCTGTGCGTCAACATCCGGCAGGATCCTGTGGCTAGGACTGGATACCACAATGCAGACCTGTGTTATGAAGACTTTTCACTAAAATATTCTTTTGGAGTACTTTCAAATTTAATTTCAGACAAGCTTGAAAAATCCATTAATCCTGATGTACATGATTTGCACATATGGTACTGATTAATATTAGCTCAGATATTGAAGTGCTAATTTATACCAATTTCTTAAACAGATGACACAAAAATATTTTATCATTGCAGATATTTCACTTAATAAGAGTCATGTAGAGTCTTGCAGTTCCCAAATGACTCTCAGTGAACAGCATAATGACCAAACAGCTTTCCACTAATTCTGAAGTATGTATATGTATATATTTAGAAAGTCAAAATGCTAAATGCTTACTGTTTACAGATGGGTCTCACTACAACTGTGAGATAGCTTTACAATGCATTATTAAATTCGGAAAAATAATGAAAGCAATGCTAGGTTTGATGGAAATTGTAAGTCAAAATTATCTCATTGTTAGGTAAAAATCATTGAAATAACTAAATAAATAAATAAATAAATAAATAAATAAATATATATATATTTTGTACAAGTCCTTTCACGTGCATCACAGAGCTTCATGTTATGACTCTACAGTGGACTACAATCCATTTTAGTTCAATATTTAAAGACAAGAGCTAAATAATTGATACAAAAGATATTAATATAATCAAATATTTGGTAGTATTAACAGTAAAAAAATTGAAAGCTTCTTGATCAGTTCCTCTGAGGAAAAGGAGGGGATGTCATTTTTATATATAACCTGAAAATGTCTCATGTGTTTATATTTAAGAAAATATTCATGAATCTTAAACCTGAGTATTTTTATTAGATAGGCATTCTTTTATTAAGAAAACAGCAAACTATCAGAGCTGATGATCACTCTTGGGAAAACGGAGTTCAACAGTTATTACCTACAGATAATCTGTGTCAGCCAGGTCAAGACACTTTGCTTTCCAGTTTCAGGGTAACCAAGTTTTTAAAGGAATCCTCTGGATTTTTGACCTAATGCTTTACAACCATACAGCAGGCATGATATCCAAAATAATCCATAAACACATTTTCTGTGTGTCAGAAAGCACTTCTCCTGTCTTAGAAAACTTAGATTTACAGGGCAGAAGTTCACAGAATGGGAATATGAACTTCCTTAAGAGGAACTGGGGGAGATCAAAGGCAGTGGTCAGCATGCTACAACTCTGGATGGATTTATTAAGAGAACATTCTCAGATACTACCAGCTGCACCTCAAATTACAGATAAAACTAATGTAAACAAACTAAGGAAAAAAAATCCTGCTTCCCCTATTACCACCTACAAAACTTGAGCTTTTTGTCTTTGTTAAATTCTTCTCTTGGAAAGTTATGTTGATCAGGGGTCAGAGCTCTGCAAGCAATCAGAAGCTCTCAGCCTCACAGGGGAAATATTTGTGGAATTGGACAGGTTGTGGCAGTTAGAAGGTATACAGGCTCTTACTGTAACCTTCAGGCCTTCAACACCATTTATGACCATAACATTGCCCTCAAAAGCAGTTAGGTGCCAATAGTTTGTGAAATGAAACCCTTAGGACCCCTTCAAGCATATGAAGCAGCTCAAAATATTGAATTTTCAACTTTATAGAAGTTTATATCTATAGAAAAAGAAAGAATCACTATCCTTTAGAATTGCTGGGGGAATTAATAGGTCATGGTCAAACTAACATAAAATAGGATTACTAGGTTGGTTTTTGTAAAGCAAACCCAGTTTTTCTTTTTAACTTTCAGTTTGTTTAAAGAGAGTTTTAGTTTTTAGTTTATTTATAAATTTAATTCCGGTATTGTTAAATATTTACATATGCATTAAATTATGCATATATACTTATTAAATATTAGAAGACTGAAGGCAAGTTAAAAAGCCCTTGTTTTCAGTGCTTTCGAAGTTAATGTTTAATTAGAAATATTCTGTGTTGGAAGTTTTGCAAATTTTTAGTGAAAGGATATCTACACTACAGTCTATTATAACTACCATATCAGGAGAATTGAGTAAATGATCCATAATTCAAAGCCACAGTACATAATTGTCCAAATTTCTTACAAAGAATGCTGGAACAGACTGTGATCTTTTCCATCATTTTAGAGACTAGCATTACTATCAGATTCCTCTGTACACTTTATCTTTCTAATGAAATACTAATGTAATCCAACAAAAAGCATTCAAATAAAAAGTTTTGTAAAATCTCAGTGAGAAATTACCAATACAGCAAAAGAATCTTACATAATTCAACTGCTACCTGTTGGAACCCAGGGCGTTCCTATGGCATCTCAGAATGATCCAGGCCCTGTTCAGGAGGCTTTTCAGCCTTGCCAGAGGTGTTGGAGAACCTGGATTGATACTGGGAATGCCTGTGGCTTTGATTTTAATCCATGAGACAAATAACTAACTTATAAGAAGAATTGCAAGTCACCAGAGTTTAAAGAGTAGAATAGTAGTAATTATAGATGAAAAGGGAAAGATTTAGACCCCATGTCCAGGGGGGTTTGAGATTCTGGACAGGGGGGTCTGGGAGTCAAGATGGAGAATTCTTACACGTGGCATGTTATCTCTTCTTCTTCTTCCTAACCTCCATCTTCTTGGTGATGTTGGCACTTTTGGATTGGTTTGTCAGAGAGCTGGACAATGTAATGTAAGGGTCACGGATTGGAAATTAATGGTAAACATTGGATACGTAGTTTTTAGTATAAAAGATTACAGCTCACCCGGGGCGGGCACAGTGTGTCTCTGGACGCGTTCTGTGTCAACCCTGGCAGAGCAGAGAAATCTCTCTTTGATAAGGACTTAATAAACTGCCTTGAGAACACCAACAAACGATTCCAGACTACTCCTTCAACAGCACGGGCCGGAAACCTGGACTTTTCTACATATTGCGGGGTCTCCTGGGGTTAAGGAGATCCCAGCATTTGTGGCGTCCCAGGCTGGGCAGGAAGACCACCACAATTAACGTCCCAGACTGGGCAAAAGACCACCACACTACCATCTGCAATTAAGATATTGGGGCATCACCCTTAATAATCTAGTTTGCAAAAACATATCAAATGGCTCACAGAAATATTTACTGTATTTTGTGACAGGATAATATAAAACTGAATACTGCTAAGATGTATATAAGGACTGTGTTTTAATCTGTTTGTTCTGGTATTGTTTCCCAGCATATTTTTAGCTAGCCTACTGAATCAAGGCATAGAATTGCAAAGTTTTCTTGTTGTGAAAGATTTTTTCTTTTTTCCCTCTAGCTGATGCCTAATGCCTTTGTTGTGTTTGCCTTATAAATAGGCTATGTTTCCTATCTAATTTTTACATGACAAGCAGTTTTGGAGTCATGTATTGATCTAGTCTTTCATGGTGAAGCTGTTTTTTTTTTTTTTTCCTTCACTCCCATCACTAAAGTCTGATAGCCTCTCGCCCGTATGAAAGTTCTTTTGAAAGAAATCAAAAATGCCTAACTCTGTCAGCAGGGCTGGGAGGAATTCAGCTCCACAGAGCTCTTTGGAGGAAAAAGGGTTTGTTTCTACCTCCTCTTCACACAGAGGATTTGTGATAACAAACATTTCTTCTCAGTGAATCCACACTTTGTTTCTATGGTCTGGCAAGAGTCTAGCTCCACATGGGAACCTTCAGTAATTTTGGCAGGAAGTCTTGAAGGAATAAAGGTGAAAAAGGGGAAAAATATTTTAATATTGTATAAACTTCACTTAATCTGAGCAGACTCTCACAAGAGACAATGAAATCTGCTTCCAGAAGGAAAGTCACTTGTTAAATCATAACATTTTTCCAATTGTACACAGAAAAGCTCATGATAACAATCTATAACAGAAAACATTAGACATGCTAAATATCAGTGTGGGTTTTTTAAAATATGATACCATACAATTAAGAAAACAAGCCTTAGCTAGCTTTGAATCACAAGATTAATATATTCAGTTTAGCAGCAGGCCATAAATTTATATATAAGTATGTATGTATAACCTTTCACTTTTAGAAACATACTTTTGTCCACATAAAGCTATATTAAATATACATGTTGTAGCACTTTCTTCCATCTTTTTCAGCATTATTCATTCTATATAGCAATAGCTGTAAAAGAATTAACAATATTTATTCCTAGAAGAATAAAAAAGGGACACAAATACATTTAACCAAAACACTTGTTGCAAATGAAAAGCATACTTGAAATTAGAATTGGAATGCAACCTTGGCATGTGCAACAAGTCTGGTATGATCAATAACCTCAACTCAATACTCTCTACTCAGGGAAAGAAATGAAAGATCACATACAATGTAATAGTTACCTACACTTGAAGCTAAGAAGTACTGAACAAATGATGATAAGAAAAGAAGTTAAATTTTAAGCCATCAGAATTCAGGTACCAGAAACAAGTTAAAGAACACTGAAGGAAATAATTGACCTATGAAAGAAACTGGAAAGCTACAGGACTCTAGAGAGAAAAGAGAAAAAACAAATAAAAGGAGTTCAGTTTTGATTTGATTCTCAGCTTCTAAAAGATAGCTAATAGACACATAGGCAAGTTAAATAGTCCAATTTCTTAATATTATTTAAAAAAATGCATTAAAAGGTCAGTACTAGTGCTGAAAGCCAAGCAAATATTAGGAAATACCTCAACTGTCTCTTCGCTCTCTTCACAATTGTGTGTTCACCCTCAGCTTGGCCCCTGGGGTAGAACTCATAAAACAGCAATAAAGGCACAAGTTGTTTTATTTCTGTTTATCCTGAGGAAACAGTGAATTGCTCTTTAATTCCATAATTGTTCAACAAGATGCCAGTATGTTCTGTTGCAGATAGGAAGACTAAGTGCTTCCCATGAGGAAAAATGTACATGTTCTCCTAAAGTATACTGCACATTAGTTTCAGTCATGAAACAAGAGCATAATACAGGCTTAGTGAAGTGTTGTGATTGCTCCATCTGCTCAGTCCTTGCTTCTTTTTTGATAGTGCCACATTTGAGTATGTCTGACCAAGAGTTCAGGTAGGACCCGAATTTTATTTAATTTTGTCAAAACATTTATTAGTTAGCAATGCTGTTTAGCCATATAACTTAAAGTAGAGCTAGCAACAATAAAACCTAAGAAGGTCTCTAGGACTTTAGCCTAGACCACTGACTTCCTGAATCATTAAACATAGTATGGTTTAGTTTTAACTCTACACATATTCAAAACAAACTGTATGAAGATAATCAACAGCCTTCATTTAATTCTTGATGCTGAGCATATACAATTGCTGATAGTTGATGCAAATGACTGGGTTCTCTTCATATTTTTTCTTAGCTTTGATACAACTTAATATTAGATGAACACTGAAATAAAAAATTTAATTTGGCAACTTTCAAGTGACGTAGTAAATGCCTTAGAGATATCTCAGTCTTGAAAATTGCATTCAAATGTCCAAAAGGACTTGGAACATTGCTATAAATTCAACTGAAATAATAAAATTTTTCACCTCTATGGGCCCATAATGGACCACTAAAATCCCATCACACCAGAATAGACATGGAGAGGGGTGTTTCAATGTTATTTCAAGAAATACTGAGTATCCAGAGTGAGGAAAGAAAAATATTTGGTTTTACATCTGTAGTCACATCTCAGCATCTAGGAACCTACCAGTGCTATCATTACTGTCAATAGCTGGTATTAATGCCGTATTAAAGCTAATAAACAGTACCATGGCTTCTCACGGAAGCAGAACAGAGAAAGTATTTACCACCACTGTGTGGCTTAGTACGAAATTTCATGCTGTGCTTTCCCCAAATGCTGCTGTAAACTGTGAATCTTCTAAAAGTTACACTGTCATTTTCTCTTAGATAACCACTCAGGAAAACAAGCACCAGTGAATATAACCATGACTACTAATCAGTGGTTAATAATGGTTGTCTCTGATTACTTATGTGGCTCAGCTTTAGAACACTAAACCTCCAACCACACTGCCAGAGGACGATACTGCCAGGCTCAAGCATGCTGAGTATCATGACCATACTTTTTTCTATTTTATTTTTTTTTTATTTGGCCTAAATATAGAGTGAACTTACAGTTTTGCTGGTAAAAAAAAAAGATCTTGACTTGGGAAATTTTCCTCAATTTAATTTGTAACCAGTTAACATTAGCTTTTAATTACTGACTGGTGTACTGAGAAACAGAGACTGTTTGAACTGTCTAAACTCCCTTTCTTCTCACCCCACATTGTACTCAGTCCCTTCAACCTCCTCTGACCCTGCCATTTGTGCCCAAGCCCAGTACTTAGGCCTGTTCCAGGCAGTGCACCTGAAAGAAGACTGGAGATGGCAATCAGGTCCTGACAGTTTTTCTTCACTCCGAAGTGGTCTGGAGCTCAGAATATGAGGCAGTATGGACCAACATAGAGCTGATAAAGAGCGAAGGTATTATTGTGTAGTCATTTTGTCTCAGCAAGGAAAACTGAAGTCCCATGGGCTGAAAAAAACCAGCCTAAATTTTCTTCACTCTTTTTTTCCTCTGGATCTCCCAGAAACACTATTTTCTGAGTAAGTCATATACATTTTAGACAACCCACCATTCTCTAGAAATCTCTCAGGAAAAGACAATAATTATAAACCAATATTAAAAGTGCAAGTTTTATCCAGAAAACATCTTATGTTTGATTCTGACTCCACTAATGACAATTTTCCAAAATGCAAATTAGTAAATGACATTCAAAAGTTCAAAACTGAAGATACATATTAAGTGATTATGCTTGAGCAGTGTAGTCATTTTCAGATTGCAGCAGATAAAATAAGGGCATATTGTCCAATATTTATGTATTTGTTTGTTTTGTGCTAGGCTGCTTGATAGGAAAAAATAACTTGGTTGTTGAGTTTATTTTCAGCTGGTGTGAAAGAGATGCTAATGTAATCTTTCCACAGAAGAACAACTTTAAAGTTTATACAACTTTAGGGCAAACTTAGACAGTTGAATTAAAATGTAAGAAAAAATATTGCTATCTGTATTTTTAAATTTAATGCTAAATACTTCTTTCCTTTTTTTTTAATTTAGTACTTAATGTTTTACAGGAATTTTTATCCCTGTAGTGACTGCAGTTATGTAAATTAATGAGTTAAATTTTATTCTTTATTCACCGCAATCACATGCATTAAATGCAAGCAATTAATATAGTAGCATTTTCCATCATGACTGTTGGAGAATTGGAAAATCTTTATCTGAAACGATCCTATAAGTCTCTCCACTCGTTAGCAGATAAATTCTGTGAGACGTTTGATTACAGCAACACCCATGCAGATGTGGAACAAATGCAAGTGGACTAATGACTTTAATGACAAGATGACCTTCAGTTCAGCAAAAGATTCAAGTACTACCAAACCGCACATCTTAAACTTCCTAAATAATGGGACTGTAACTTCAGATTCTAATACAATCTTCTTCTTGATTCAACTCTACTTCTAGAGATACAAGTTGATACAAATACAAATCTTCAGAGCCTAGCTGGAACCAATATAAAAATGTTCTTTTTGAAAAATACAGCAAAATAAACAGCTCAGTATATTCTTAAAATGTGTTGATAATACTTTTTTGAGGGAATAAGGAGGCAACATGGACAAAAACAAATTGAATGAAGAATGGAACTGGCACAAGAATTTAATGCGTACAGTGAGCACAGCTGGGTTATAAATTACAAGAAGGTAAAGTTTATAATAACTTTCTCATATGAAGCTGTTAAGATTGAGGTGGACCAGTTTAGATCAGCAGTCTTAAGGCTTGTCAAGCGCAATATACTGAATTCACTGTCATGGGATATTATTTATAATTTAGCATTTCAGTTCAGTGAGTGAAGGCAATTATAAAGAGATAATATCGGCTATTTTTCTTTTTGATTTAAAACTGGAGGAACCTACGAACCTGGAGACTGAAAGTAATTTTTATGAAAGTAATTAGTAAGAAAAAGGGTTGAAAAGGAAAACTATACACTTTGAAAAGCTGACCACAGTAAGTCAAATATTTAATTTCTCTTAGGAAAAAATTATGTAGCAAAAAGGCAATACAGTAAGCTGACACTCACTAAAAAGTTTTATGACTACAAAAGCTAATGAATTCAACCCACAGACAAGAGTAAACCATAAGAGGAGGTATATTTGATTGTTTCAGTAGTAATTTGATGGCACTGAAATCTAAAAGGTCATTCACAAAATAGAAGCAATCATGTACTACTGAAGATTAGTATAAAGATATAGGGCAAATAGTCATGTAAGGATAAAGTCAGAAAGGTTAAGGAGAGACAAGAGCTGCAGTTCTCTGAACACATTAAAACCACAGAGGTTAGAGATGATAATAGAGTGCATGCTAAGAAAAAGAGAAAAAGAAAGTCTAGTTCTATTGCCTATCAGGCAGGAACAGCATTCAAGTAGACTACTCTGAAGAGTGAAAAAATTACAGGAACATTTTTCCCATTGTTTTCTAAAGAAAATGTTATGACCAGATATTTAACACAAATGCAAGAATTAAAAAAAGAAAAAAAAGATAAAAGCAACATAATTGAAATGATAGAAATAAATAAAAAAATAGAATGCATTAAACCCGATTATAATAAATTATTTAAAGATCTTCTTTTACCCATACATCCTGCAAAAAAAGACCCAAATTATCATTGAATTTTTATTCTAAGGCTTTATAGAGATTAGAAGGATCCTTGAAAGAAAGAAAGGAAAACACTGAGATAAGGTAAAGAAAAGGCATAGTACCTCTCAATAATAAAGGGAGGAAAAGTAGTACCTGGAGAATTATAGCTAAAACTATCTAGTTCTGATTTTTGAGAATATACTAGGAAAAGTGTTTAGACATTACTTATGTATTTATTTATAGGATAATAAAACTCTAAATATACAATATGTATTTCTTTATAAATGTAGATTTTGGGACAATCCAATTCCCAACTTTGTGAGGATAGTTATCTTCATAGGTAGAAAAGTAATAGCAAGTGTGGCAATCCATTGATTTACATAATCTTGTAATATTGTCTTTAAAAGATTTTTGTAGCAAATAGTGGAAGAAGAATAACTTGATAATAATCTCTTTTAAAAATATTTTCCTGAAGAGCACTTCTCAGTGTTTTGAGCTTCATTATTAATATTGCATTACTAAAGTCTTGTCTGGCTACCTGGATTCCCTGGTAGAATTTTTTTTGTGCTTTAATTTTTGATAATTGATGAAATCTAGTAGACTTTTTGTGGCAGTAATTTAAGTACATATTCTCTTTGTAAAAAAAGATAAAAAAAAAAAAACAACAAACTTTTTCCCATCTGAAAAATTAGTTCAGAAGGAATCCATTCAGAAGGAATCCAAATATTCCATTCAGAAAGAATACATATCTTAATTTTTTCCTATGATTTGTAGAGAAAAAAGACCCATAGGTTTGTTGCATAAAAAATTATTGATACTTTTAATACTATATTATGTAGGACTCAAAATACGTTTGCTTTGAGGATTAAATAATCATTTGGTCTTGGTTAGGTCTTACAACCAAGATTCAGAAAGATCTGTATTCTTATTTATATAATTTCTCTACATATAATTGCTCTAGAATGAGAATTTCTTTTGAATGGTTTTGGAAATTCAGTTGATAAATATACTAATCTGAAGAAGCCAAAGTTTTTATCTTCCCTTATTGCTCAGTCTTCAGCCTCTTCAGATTTGCCAGTAAAATTACCAGTTGTGATCTATATATCTGTCCATGGGGGAGGCAAATATGACTGACATGAACTGGATTGAGTAAGGTTATTTATAAACTGCTGATATTCTAATACTACTGAACATTGACAGGCAGCCTTGTACAAACGATATCAGACATAATTTTCATAGTCCTGAGCAATACAATGCCAACTGATTCCATGTTTTACACTTTTAAATAATGTTTTCTATAGAACTAAAGGCAGAATATTGGCATATCTGATGCTACTTTTATGTGCTGTGATTTAATCTCATAAGAAATCAATGGTTGTGTTACGTATCAAAGCACAGTCACTGTGGAGTGACTTCCAGCTACCCCAGAAAATTATGTGAGGTGGTGTGGAATAACCTTCAGATCCTAGCCATGCCCCTTTCTGGCTACTGAAAAAAAAAAAATAGTAACAGGTTCCGGCCAGAACCAGGACACACAGTAAAACAAATGAGGCAATAAAATCACTTCAGAAGGAATCCATATCCAAACACTTGACTCCTTTATCACAGCTGACATTCCTATCTGTCTGTGCAGAGATGAGGCCCCTTGCTATTTGCTAGATTTTAGTGGTTTGTTTGTTTCCTTTGTTCTTTTATTTATTATTTCTTCTAGCCTAGATATGTTGCACTGTTTATTACACAGTTTTCCAGATTGATTAGGAAAGATGGAAAATTATGCCATACAGCTTAAACTACGATCTGTCAATATAAAATTTCAGAAAGATTTGAGGGTCTAAAATATTACTTGCTTCAGCTCTGTTACATTTCTTGCTTTGTCAATATGCTCTAAGAATCGCTAGCAAAGAAATACCTCTATTCTGTCAAGTTTTTGGATCTCACATACTGCTGATTAGTTTAGTTTTCAGCATGCTCCAGTCTGGTTTGTTCCAGACCTACATGCAAATAGAATTGCACTTCCATGGAGCTTGTAGATTATTTCAGGCCTGCCTAGTGAGTTTTAGACACTTACATGATTAGGTTGTCAATAAACTAAAAGAAATAATTTCTTTGTATTTAGGCAACTGTTATTTTCCTGCATTCTGTTTTAGCAGTCTAAGTATTTTTCTCCTTTTTGAATAATAATTCTTTATTGGTGCAATCCTTATCAGTCTAACTGGGTTATTTTTCTCTGAATTAATGGAAAAGCTAAATTGTTGTGCTGCAAATGCACCCTGTTTCATATAGTGAGACCTCTGGGAGGTTTTTTATCTTTTGCTGTAGAAGAATTATCACAGAAAATTCTGAATTATTCTGTGAATGGGAAAAAGTCTTATGAGTTCATCTAATTAATTTTAGCATGGTTAAGAAAATAAGAATGTGTTATAGAAATCTTTAATGTTTTCATCTTGTCTTTTGAAAGATTAGCAACCACATCTCAATGTGAGAAAAACAGTTCGGGGGGAGACAAGCCCTGAAGAGCACTTGAATACCTAAAAAGACTTCAATAACTAAAAGGAAGTCAATAAGGCCTGTAATTATCGGCACATAGATTTAATGAAGTGTGAAACTTTGGTGTTGCAACAAATTAAAACTCCATTAATGTCCATGGATAATGAAGAACAGAAAATTATTTTTAAAAAAGTACAGTATTTTATTTTCTCATACACTTAATTCATATTTATTTTCATGTAAGAAATACCTGAAGGAGACTTAAAACAGCAATTTAATGTGAATTTAAGACTTATTATGAAGCAAACCTAACCACTTTTCAATACTTACCAAGTGAATACAGAATTTTTAACTAGCAACAGGCTTCATTGAAAAATCTTGCAATTTAATAAGAAATGTATTACATGCAGGTTATTTGGGTTCATTTCATGAAAGTATATTCTAAATTAGCTAAACATATATTTTTTCTTTTTTTTTTTTTTCTTGACAGAATAAAAGGTCTGAAGCCACTGCCATTGAGCTGGATTCTGAGATGTAGATGAATCTGACTGACAGCAATGGGAAGTGGGAAGATGGTAGTTTACACATGGATCACAGAGAACTCTCAAAAGTATTTCTTGTCCATGGGGAATGAATCAGACATCTTTGACCAATATTTGCAGTAGAAGGAATGTCCTTCTTGTTTTACTCTATGATTACTGCTGGATGAGTCTTCCATTTAATAAAGGTCTTTCCCATTTTTATACAAACCCAACTTCAGAGAGAGATAATGTTATCTCCTGTGTCACTGTAACACTTATGTTTCCCTTGTATTCTGTTGCAATATAGAGGACAGAGAATACTGTGAATTGAATTAGCATATCCAGTCTGATAACCAGGATGTCTTGGCATATGCAAGCAGAACTTTGAAGATAACAAGTTGAGTAGATTACAAGTTGTGCCATGAAGAAGAAGAATATTGAATCACCCTCTGCAAGGAAGAGATCTTTGTTAAATGCATGAGTTTGTCTTTGTAATGTTTAACATGATGATTGTAGCAAGAGATTACTAACCCCATGGAATAGTATATAAGCATTTTGGAAACCTCAGTAAAATCGAATTCTGATCTGAATCAGTCTTCCTGTCTCTAAATCACTGATAGTATTCCACTAAAATTTTACTGGATGCTAACACATTGTAGAATTAAAGCTACTAATTTTGAATAGAATATTAGTCACAATTTTTTTATCTATGTCTCTTTATACATACTATCAGTCTGCATGCACAATCATACCTAAATATTGTAGAATGTAATTAGATAAAGCACATCTAGTACATCAAAGTAGTTGTATACCTTAGATTATCTAAATACTATCTAAGAAACGGAATGGTACAATCAAAAGACATTCACATTTAGCTATCAATTTAAGTAAATTGCAATACTAGGAGAACATTAGAATTTGCCTCTAGGTAGAAAATATAATCTCTGAGAATAAAGTATATGAAAACCCTCAGTATTTAAGTAATAGCTTATAGAGGGTCTGCATAGCCTTCACATAGAAATGTCACCTCTAAATAGTTAATCTATGTCTTCAGTTTTGATTCAGGATGCTGTTCTCAATTATCATTCTCCCATGTGCTGATAAATGCCCTCCTAGGCAGATGGCTGCTGTCCACGTCTTTTTCAGTAACTGCTTGCTAACCCCTTGGCAGAAAAACCTTGTTTGCCCATTGGCAGTTTCATTTTCTGTCAGACTTTAAAACAAAGCAGAAGAAAGCATCACTTGAACATCTATTTCCCTTTACAGATGGGAAAAAGGCAGAGAGAGATGTAAAAGTGATGATGAGCTGAATCTGATATAAAGCCAGGCTGGAACATGTGTTTGATGGTCTTCCAAGCATATTGAGAAGATGGCAACTAAACACTGTAACTATAAAGATCAACATTCTTAGATTATCTTGTTAGTTATATGTTAGTTATATGTTTTGACATTTGAGATACCTAAAATAATTTAAATGCAAAACTGGAAATCACAATCAACAGTAAAATGTTTGAGGAAACATAGAGAGAAACCATTCTGCTTGCATCACCTCTTAATATCTGCAGCGGAGTTTAAAACTAATTGATTCTGACAGAAACCTGAGGAACATGAGAGATGGGAGAGAAGCCATGCCTCAGGAATGAATAACTACTGATCACAGCAAAAATCTATTCCAGTGGCAAACCTACTTTTTTTTTTTTTTTTCTAGAAACATAGGCTTTGTGGATGGAAATTGCCTAACCAAAGGCATGTAAACTACAAACTTACATTGTGTGATACCTGTCAAGTCAGATTTAAAATAAGAATAGAGGGTTTTATGAGCTTGTTTAGTTGGAAAATTCACATTAAACATCAGTCTGTTTCTTTCCTGAAGCTTTTTCCTCCAGAGACAGCACTGGGTGTCTCTATAGATTCTATATTGTGGTAGACCTCATAATATAATTTATATTGATTTCATAGTGTAGAAATACCAAAAGAAAATTTGGGCTTTTGTTGCAGTTGTTGTCATTGTTGTCGTTGTTATATTTCATTATTCCTTATATAAAATCTATGGCAAACCACAGCTCAAGAAAAGCATGAAATCTGAAATAGCAGACTCGGACAACAACTGCCTGTTATCTAGAAACAATAAAACAGCATAGACTTTATACTTAGCTATTTGAAAAAGTTATTAAATGAAACATCTTATTGCCAAAATTTCTCTGGATAAAGGGAGCACTTGTCATATAGACAATCACCAGATAAGCACTTGTCATGTTAGATAATCTGTCATTAAATATTTAATTCAGAAACTGCAGGTAATTTTATGGACTGTAATCTGATTAAAAAATTAAGGATTCAGAACAATAAATAATATTGTCATTTAGATAGACATATACAATTAGAATAGAGCTGTGTCTAATTAACAACAAAGAGATTGGATTAATCTAAACAAATTATCTGGCCAAAAACGTAAGAAGGTAGCTGTCACAAGTTGTCTGACTGTGAACACATCTTGACCAGTCTTTCCTGTCTGACAGTTGCCAGACAGGAAAGTTCTCACATGTCCATCAACAGTTATTTTCTGCAGGAAAAAATAAAAACATTTCAAGTCAGCTTATTTTTCACATATTATTTATCCTAATATTTCTGGCTTTAATTTTTTTTTCCAATAAGCATGAAAACTAAATATTCCTATTAGTTTTCAAAAAGAAAAGGGCTTCTTTCTATTTCTGTCATCCTCATGGATATTTGTCCTGGAGTGACTTTGTGATGCTTATATACCCAATAGTTTGTCTATTTGTGCTGGGTGTTGAGTTGTGCATCGCTAAGACTGGCTCTGAGAGTGAAGGGGGGAGAGAAGAAGTGTGGAGTTTGTTATCAGAAACTGCACTCACTTTCCTGCATCCTTCTGCTGGACTGTGGGCTGTCTGCAGTGGACGGCCAGAGAGAGATCTCCTTTGTTTTTTTTTTTGTTAGTTTCAGCTAGCTGAGGCAAAGAAGATGACTGGACTGTGGTTTTGTTCTTTTTTGGAACTGTTTTGAACCTGCTCTAGACTGAAAAACCCAGAAGAGGACTGGGAGTTCACACCTGTAGCCCACCAGGGTCTGGCCTGGGCCACAGCATTTTCCAGTGCTGGAGGGACTGAGCGACCCACAAGAGGGACTTTTCTGAATTTGTATCTCCTTGGAGCTGTGAGAGGTTTTGTTGTTTAAGTATTGTTAATTTTTGTGCTGGGGCGTGCTCTGCCTGTTGAATAGACAGGTTTTATTTCCACTTGTCTCTGAGGAAATCTTTTTGCTGGATCATTTGAGGGAGGGGCTGCTTGATTTTGCTTTCCTGTTTCCCACATTTGCCCAAATCAGGACAATATTATAATTACAAAGTGTACCAGGGAATATGTTCTAGTTATTTATCTGTCATTAATTAAATATTATTCTATTAAACAGCATAAAGCTATAGAGCAAGTTTTAGAAGAACAAAAAAAAAAAAAAGTGCAAACATCTTCTTGGCCAGAAGTTTTGTGTGTTTTCTTTCTCCTTTATTTTGTCTTCATTGTTTTGAGATATTTGCTTCCACCTGGGCTCATGAAGAAACATATTCATTTCCTAGCACAAACAGATGCATTTTTAACTGATTTAAAAACATCCACCAGCACTTCTTAGCCTTCAATTACTTTGGTTGCCTCTTAAGTAAATCTTTTATTGCACTAATCATAAAAAGAGGATTTACTTTTTGTTCCTAGTCTGACTGTAAGACACTTCATCACTACATCTTTCTCAGTCCCATCAGCTGTTCACGTTTTACTGCATGTTGTCCTGAATGCATGGCACTGGCATGGAAGGGGGCTTCTGTGAGGAGAAAGCTGAGGTGGTAGCTCCTCAGAGAAATGTATTTAAGATTTTATATAGAAATAACAGTTAACCGTTGTGGGGTCTGTTCAGAGAAAATCACTAAATATATAGTTATTTTCACACTGTTATTCATAAGTCCATAGGTATAAGTAATAACTCTCTACTGTTTGTTTTGCAAAAACCATTTGCTAATGTATTTGAACCAAATTGTTCTGTGATCCTAATGGGGATAAAGATGTGAAGTCCGGTTCAATGGCATGCTTTTCTAGCATACAGCAAAATAAATAGGTCAGGTAGTGGAAATTTCAATTGAATATATTCCCAGACATTGAGGTCAAAGGAAGTTTTATCTGAAAAAGGTGAATGGGATTATGCTCTGAAAATAATTTTTATATATACACAGGTTTTCAAATGGTGAAGCTTAAAAGGTGATCCATAATAAATTTTCATTCTAAAGCATACAATTCTAAATAGGATATTTTTTCCTTTCAGAGTTTAGACTGTGGTTTACTATATATCATATTTTGACTGCTTCTGAAATACCATGCTGCTAACTTGTCTTTCCCCAGATACAAAATATGCTGATCTTGACCTATTCCTAGTTAGCTTTAATAGTTTCTTCCCATTACTCAGTTTTAATTTTTCTTCATAATCCCTGTACAATTTCACACTACTCTATTGCAACATTAAAAATTAAGTAAGAAAATACATTTCCACATCTGCATTAAAAAAAATTTTCTCATTGTTTCTTTTTCTTGATGATAATATCCTTCTCTTCCTTATTTTTTTTTTCATATAAAAGTAAAATCAGAGGGGAAAAAAAGAGGCTTCTCTCTTGTCAGATTATCATTACCACCAACAACATAACTGGAAGTTCATTACACAACCAGTTCATGACATTCCTGGAAGTGGATTACAACTACCTCTCCCTAGTCTTTTGGATACAACTCATCATCTACCAGACTTCCCTTTTTTTTTTTTTATTTAATTAGGAAACTCCCAGAGCACAGACAGAATCAGAAAAAAAAAAAAGTAATCTGAATCCTTTCAGAAAGCAAGAAAAGAAATAAACTAAGTCAATGTGCTCATGTGCTCATTTCAGACACACTTTTTATTAATATTGTTATCCTAAGGTTATACAAGTGAATTTGTAACAGGGTTCTCTCTGCAATTGCAATTATTGTACTTCAATAAAGGTTACCTTTATTTTTACAGACTACCTTAAAATAATTGAATAGAAAATTGCAACAGTCACAGAAGGATCTGATTGATACTTATTTTGAAACACACCTCTTAGGCAAATTCTTTCTTATATAATGTTTCCTAGACTGTTAATGCTGTACTACTACTAGAATAAAAATCTGTCCTCCTAGACAAACAGGCAGAGTTGTAGCAGACTATGACTATTCGTGCTTTTTTACCATTTCATTGTATAGCAGATCCAGGGTGACTTTAGGACCAAATAAGCAAATTTATTCCTGCACATAAGGACTTAGTGTCTTGGTTTTGAAAGACAGGTGCCCGCCAAGGAAGGCAGGAGCCCTTCCCAGAACAGAAAAATGCAACCCCTCCTCCCTCCAAATTATTTAAAGGAGCTCTCAGGAAAAAATATAAATATGAGGATAAGAATAACAGTTCTTTAATATGTATAAACAAAAGAAAATAAAACAAAAAAACCCCAACAAACTACAACCTAATAGGAAAATTAGAACAAGATGCAGTATTAAACAAAAAAAACAAAACTTGACAGTTAGAATACAACCTGACACCCTGTCAGTCAGGGTGTTGGTAGAAGTCCAGTCTGAATGGTGGCTCCAGTAGTCCTCCTGGGGGGACAGATGGTTCTGCTGAGGCAGAGATCCTGTAGAAGGGCAGAGTTTTCATCCAATGGGGTCCAGTGGTGATGTAGAAGGGTCTGGTCCTTCCTCTGGGAATCCAGTGGGAGAGAAGGCTGCTCCCCTGGGAATCCAGTAGAAGGCAGATGCCTGTTCTGTCCAAATGCCCAGATTATATCTAGGTGGGAATGCTTGGCTCCTCCCCCTGGGCGGAGCATTTTGCAATGGGCTGATGTCATTCTATGAGTCATGTGGTGGGTCCTTAAATGCCCATTAAACAGGAAATGGCTCCTGGAGGGATTTATCTATGACTCATGGGGCAAGGTGTTAATGGCCCATTAACAGGAGATAGTCCAGGGGAGGAGGCAAGGAAAACACTGCCCCTCCTGATTTAAACAGTTCATGAAGATGGAGATAGAATACAGACCTGGAATATTTTACATTGTAACCTAGGACACTTAGTATCAAGAAAGCCCAGACAGGACTAAAAACCAAATCCAGCATATAAATTGAAGTCAGAGATTTGACTCATTACAATGGAACTGGAAACCATAAGCAAGTTAGTAAAGTTACTGGTCTTCATTTAATGCAAATTTTCATATGAGAGCAGCTAATATTACTTTTAATCCAATAATGTGATAACATGGAAAAATATTTTCTATAAATGTGAATAAAATAGGATATAGGTATTATTTTCAAATGGTAAACTTCAAGACAGCAAAAATTAAAACTTGACACTCTTTATATTGTATCAAAGCAATATTTTACTGAAGAATGCAAAAAAATATGTTTCAGGCAATGGACAAACTTGGTGTGAGAGTAGGAAAAGGGCTCTCCTGTTCAATAAGTTTGAATCCTCTCCTTTCAGTTTAAACATTCTCTGACAACATTCAGTAAAACTTTTATTCAATTGAAATTGCAAATAGGTCTCAGATATGTATATATATATATTTAGTAAATGATTTATAGATAAGTTATTTTTTACAATCAGAGTAGTATATAAGACTATAATTATTTTTTAGGACTCACAGTAAAATGAGCTTATTAAAGTTTGTATAAAAAATACAAAATTCTTCCTGGTTTTATCTATTTACCAATGTTACTTTACCAATCTGTGTCAGAATTTATACCCTTTAAGTAGTAAATTTTCCAAGGAGCAGACAAAAAATGACCAGCTCATTTTTTTTTTTAAGGTCATCCTAAAAGATCCATTTCCTCTTCTGTGCATATACTGCACTGCCAGAATGGCTATTGGGAATTACTCATGTTCATACCAAGAAGAATATTCCCTAAAGGATTTTAGCCTTCTTTTATGGAAGTACATGAAAAAGACTTGATTCTTACAACCTTTTTTTAAAAGATGACTCTTCAAACCTTCCCAGAGCTACCATCTTGCACTAATAACCTACTAGCATATAAATAAACCCCCAGAAAACAAAACCACAGACAAACGAAAAAAAGATATCTATTGAATACTTACATAATTGTCAATGAATGGCAATGCTATGTACCTGGAGCTACCTGTATATTGTAACACTCATTTTATATGCTTTAATTTTTTAAAATATTCATTGTTACAAAAATTTCAAGAACAAAAGAGCTGTAACTTCCTATTGAGATTTTTAGTCATGTCTCAGAATACACAGTACTCTGAATAAAAGACCATTTATTATAAAGAAAAAAGCATTTTGTAGGCATTGTATTTTTTATTCAACTTTCACAGGTAGTTGCATTTCCACTCATTTTATAGCACTGCTCCCTGACTTCTGGTGTAGTGAAATAAAAAGGATTTTCTGGAAAGTTTGTTGGTAGGTATCTTGATCATGAAAAGATGTCTTGTTTCAAAGCAGTTGCTTTTTGGTTTGAATGGTAACCATCTCCAATTTCAGACAAAATTTATATACAGATATTTGTGACAACTTAAAAATATTGTATAGTTGTTTGCATTAATGAAATTTATTTTAATTTTTATATTAAATTTTACTAAAATCAAGTCCTGCTTGATTCTAAAACACTGTTCAGCACTAAGTTTTGTTCTTTTTATTCAAATCATGGCTATCTACGTCATTCCTAAAATACCTCAGCCTGACAAACTGAGTAGAATTAATTAGCAATTAATAGATTAAATCAAGGTTGGGTAAAATTCATCCAAATGTTGATGTTACACACTTTCATGTCCATTTTGTGATTCCACCCTATGTGTTTCTTGTTCCCAGCAGTCTTCAGCTGTCAGCTTCCTTTCACTATTCCACTAACAAAGGAAGTCTGTATAGGAAGAACAGAGTACGTTTGGATGCCATCTGACCACATTCAGGAAAGAAAATTTTCATTCAATTTAAAATAGGATGTAAAATTAACTGTCTCATGAAACATCATTTCCTGTGGCAGCCAGGTTTCCAATTAAAAATATAGACAGGTGTCATAAATGTAAGTTATGTCCCATCTAACAGAAGAAAAAAGATGGCTAATTGTAGGCAAAAATTATATGAGGGCTAAAATACTCATTACAGTATTGATAAAACTTCTTTATAACTTGAAGTTTTTCTGGTGTAAAAAAAAATGTATCAGGTTTAGCTCCTAGTCCACTTGCTTAAATTAAGTGCAGGAAAATGCCCTTAGGAATTGCTCAGACATCCTAGAATGCAGAGGGATCTCTCTTGGACTGTAAAGATGATATTGAAAATTTTTCATGACATGTCAGTTCTAGTTGTTTCTGGATAAATGTCAGAGGTGAAGAAAGGCAAGGTCTCGGTAGTCCTTCAGCTGGTATAAATTAGAAACCATCTCAGCACTGGATCGAGCTGAAGAGTTGGAAAAAAAACAGAAAAGTTTAAAGTTGTCTCTTCTGCTGTCTTTGACTTCGTATTTATTTGAGCCGCACCAAGAAAAACTTTAGCGCTGAGCAAAAATTGGGGCATGTCTTCAGAGGTTATTTAATATTTTTATTAATTTACAAGTTAAAAGTATTTCTATCCTGACCATAGCACTTCAGGTTAAAATCATGAATGTTACAAAATACTGACCTTTACTGTGAGGGTTAAACTGCATGTTAATTCTTTGGTGTTTTCTGATCCCAGAGACTGGACAAAAATTTTAAGATTTTGCTACATGTCCTATCCAGCTCCTACATGAAAATAATGAAATTCTAATCCACAATAACTATAACTATANGTGTACCATGCAATCCCTTTGCCCTCTCCAAAATTCTGCTCAGCATTTCATATACAGTAATAAAATATCCCATAACAGTTTTCTATAGTTTCCAAAATCCTTTAGAAATAATGTCAGAGGGCATTACCATTTGATTGATGTTGCTAGAAAAATATTGCTCCTTTTTGACAGCATTTAATGATTCAGGTCACTAGACTGTACCATACTCAGTAGTTTTATCAAGTACACAAAACCTGGCTTCAAAGACAGTACAAAAATGCGGCCTTTTTCTTTTGAAGAAACATGTGAATCCATCTCATGCACTTATTTTTTCATACCTGCACAAGTCTCTATCAAAACAAAATAAACCTACAATAATCAATTCAAAACAACTTTGTTTATTTGTACTCATAAATGTTTGATAAAAGAAACAAGGAAACAATGCACTCAGGGGCATATGAAGAAGACATCATAAAAAAGAAAAGGAACTTACTTCAGATCTTTTATGAATTAATTTTTACTGAGGTTCTACAGCTGAACAAATAGAGCTATAATATTAAGAGTAAATGCCATTATTATTATGAGTGGAGAGTTATCAAAGTATTTCTTATAACAATTAGAAAATCAACACCACCTAATTGCAAAATTAACTATTTCTCAAATAGTAAAACAAACATTTGCTTTCTAAAATATATTATTTCATAATTGAAATTACTGCCGTTTGGTTTCTTATATTTTGAAGAATTAGCTATTTTCAAATAATTCTGAGGCAGGTTTTTTTCAAGAAATACCTGATTTTACACTTATGAAAGATTAAAGAACTATGTGTTTGTATGGAAATGCTGTTAAAACAGCTAAGTAAAAGACAATTAAAAATACATTTTGTCTCTTGGATTTGAAGGATAATTGATTCTGCCATATGACAGATTACATTTTTTAGCTTCACAGAATACAGACCTCAGACAACGAGTGCTGTTGTCATAGTTCAGTCAACTCCCATATGATCTAAATCAGCATCAAAACCACTAAAGCTACATGTATCTACATGAGCTAAAGATCAGATCTTTTTATTCACCAGGATGTCTGTCCCATTTTCTAATAACAGTTGCCTTCACCTCAGGTAAAGTAATTCCATACAAATTCACATATTAAAAAAAAAGTGTACTCCAAAAAGCTCATGACACTGAGATTGTTCTTACAGGTGAAGATGTCTGTATGGATATACTCACATGTGAATGAGAGATCAGCTCATTTGCACATTAGTTGAATACTGTCAACTGAAATTCACTCAAGATGCTAAAATGACACAAGGTGCCTTTTTGAATGGAAGTTATCCACATGATATTCAACATAATCAGCGAAGGTTAAGGATCAGTTCAGCAGTTCACTTTCTGTTCAGCAAAATAGCAATTTAAGGTGAGATTCCAGAGTATTACAATTTGGTGCCATCTTTGACCCTTTGAGACATGTAAATCATGCTTCTATGGCTAAAAGATACAACATTAAGTGTACAGATACTCATATTTTTGAAATGAAGAGTAAATTGAAGACCAAGAGCATGACCCACAGTGTTTTACAATGACAACGGATGCCTCTGGGAAATTCAGTCCTGTGTTTGGGGGGTGGATCAGCTAAACAGCTTTTGAGATTCTGTTTGCAACACCGATAGTATTGGCTAGATAACTAGATATCCATTCATGTCCTAATCTGTATGCTAAATCCTGCTCTGAATGATGATAGCAATTTAGCCATTATTTTTCCAAACAGTTTTGATTGCCTTAAAATATTTTTATTCTGGATAACTGGCAAGCTCCATAACCATTCACAGTCCTCTGATTATTGCACTTTTTTTTTGTGATGAACATGATCTCTAAACATGGACCTCAGCTAATCTGCGCCTGCAGTACTCTAAACTGAAGGGCAGGGATTCCTGAGTAGGCAGTTCATGTGACAACCCAGAAAATCAGCTATTTCTATGGCTCAAAACAGAAACATCTGTATAAAGAGGGATTTAAGGCATAAAGACGTCTTAGATCTATTTTAGAAAATGTACCCTTGAGGTATGGCAAGCTACCATCCCTCTGTGCTGCAAAATCACGGCATTTAGTGTTTCTCCTAAAGAGGTCATGTTCATCTTTCTATAGCTGAGGTATGGCTTGGTAGCTGCAAATAACTAGCAAACACAGAGTCAAATAATCTTGTTAACGTGTT
The DNA here is from genome assembly GCA_013400315.1 of Bombycilla garrulus. Classification (NCBI taxonomy): domain Eukaryota; kingdom Metazoa; phylum Chordata; class Aves; order Passeriformes; family Bombycillidae; genus Bombycilla; species Bombycilla garrulus. Next base: position 18,942 of record VXBU01013126.1, on the reverse strand, counting down.
TCTTTTAAGTATATAGTCTGTAGTTTGGCCATGTGGAAGGCCAAGACAAAAATGTACTCAGAATAACCCATCTGTGTGCAAATGTAGGTAATCCATTTATCAGTTGCTAAAAAACATGAGTGTGGGGAATCACTCGGTAGTCTTTCATCTTCATAGCTCTGATCTTTACAACTGTTGAAGAAATTTTGAAACTCAAAGGTTAGGTAACATGAAATGAAAAGTTTTGGCTGGAATTTTTCAAACAAAGCCAAGTTACACTAAAAAAAAGTGTTTCATTAAGCTCCAGAACATTTTGTCTAAACCTCTGCTGAATTTAAGGCAGTATTTTGAGATTTTGTGTACGGTATGTACAGAAATCTCTCAGAGTAAGGAATACTGGACAATGTCAGTTGATAGCACAGGGGTTTTTGTATCCAGCTCAGAAGAAAACACCTTAAGCACGCCACAGATGGTTTGTGGAAATAACGTTCTTACAGTCAACTGGCTAACAGCACCTATCCAGTTTCTGGGGTGAAATGGAATTAGTCAAAATGATCTAAGAAAATTCCAACTTTGGAAATCCAGAAGAAAAAAAAATTATAAGTAGCTTTAACTAACTTTGGACATTCTGCATCCCCAAGTATTTCTTATATATCAAATCCCATGTTTTTCATCCTACCTAAATGTAATAAAGAATAATTTGAAATTTAACCAGAAATGCATTATTTATCTTTAAGAAAAATGAACAAAATACCAAATCTCCTTTTTTTTACATCATTACAACTATATCCCCCTTTCTTTCAACCAACAATGTGTCTGAAGACAATATAGTGCATAGATATTAAGGCCCACTTGGCAAAAGCAAAATAAATTTTGTATTAGCAATCTTGTATACGTTACAAGATCTTGTATATATTTGTTGACACAAATTACAGACAGAACCTGAAAATTAACTATCTCGACAGCTGCAACAAATACAATCGTCTGCTTTGCAATTATGTGACCACCTTGTTGATTCTGGAAATTACTACAGGTGCAAAATTGAAGCCTGGGTTATGTCTCCTTTTAAAGCATGGTTCTTAATGTGATTTGCCTTTTAATAAGCATTTGCAGCATATATTGTAACAGTTTCTCTAGAGCTCATATCTATGATTTGTATATATAATATCCATAGCGCAAATTGTGTGTGACAGATCCAGAATATCAATTGTAGATTAAATTGGCCATTGATTGGAAAGCAGTAATTTGCATGTAAATATGCAGAAGCTCCTGAAGTGTTTTAGATTTATTTTTTCATTATAAAGTTATTAATTTGTATTTTACCTCATGCTTACTAAAGTTAACTTTTATGAATATTGCAGAGAAACAGGAAATTGCATCCTAAAATTCTTTTGCAGATATACCATTTCTTTTAAAAATAGTTACCCTTCCTCCTTAGTGTTTTCAACTTTCCGTCCATAATCCATAACATTTTTATAAACTACTTTTTTACCAAGCTGCATTTAAACCATGTGATGTTCCAGCACTGCAAATTCCTTACCAGTTTCCTGACTAGCAGAGCCTAAATTATTTATTAGTAAACCAAGAGAATACATGACAGTACAATTGTTAATAGGACAAGTAAAAATGAACCTGTTCCAGTGTAAAGTCTGTTTGGGGAAAGTGTGCTGCAAGTAAGGGTGATGACTGGGGTTTTGTTGCAGATTAATAAAGGAGCAGAATATTTCTTAGGTTTGCACTGAAGATTAGCTTTTTATTTGTAAGAAACAATTGCTTTTGACATCTGTAATGGGCCTCCTCAAGAGCTATCATGGCACTATCAAATCTACTTACAACTTAACTATCAAGGGGTTAATTTACTAGACAAAAAGTTTAGTTCTAGTGGGTAAATGTTAGAGTTTGCTTGAAAAATCAAACTGCGTTTGCAATGAAAAAAAAATCAATAAAGAATATTTTGGGGGAAAAAACCCAAACACTTTGATAAACCAAATGGGTGCACAGTTCTTTAATGAGTGGCAAATTAAACTTTCATTTTAGTTTCACAGCTATATTGATGGAAAAATCTTAATCCAATATAAAGCAGTGTGGATTAGGTAAACAAATGTGTATTTCCATTACACTTACGGCCTTATCTGCTACACCATTGCAGAGCAAAAAAAAAATTTATAATCTATTAGTATATTTAAAATACTTTTAAAAAATACTGTTACTGAGTGTCTCTGGCTACTTAATAACATAAGAGCTTTAAAGTTAACTTTTGAAAGACTGTTTTATAGACAGAAATTCTTTTAAATTTTTGAGTTACCACTTCGGATAATTTCTAGGCTATTTGTGCGTTTATTGTCTAAATAATTTGAAAATAGCTACGCCTCTTCAGCAATATAAATGATGTAGAAGTTAAAGTACTCTTTGCCAAATACAAGCAAAATTTAACCAAAACCCATAATTGCTTATTTGGATAAAAATCAGTGAAAAATACAGAATGTAAACTGATTATATAAACTGCAATTAAACAGTAGAAAAGTAGGAAAAATATCAAGGGAGGGGAATTGTTTAAGATAAAATGGATAAATGGGGTTTTCTCAAATACTGTTAATAATTATCAGCATACACAGACTATAAGTAGATGTACCATGTGAAAACGGGGAGCACTTCAATATCAGATATCACAGCATGAATTCTTGGTATTTAATCACTGAATTCTGATATTCAGTATTTTCATTCAAATATCTCTAAGGCTGATATTACCTTTTTCTGCCAACATTACATGCAGATATAGCTAGTGAAGACAGGTGAACATCCTGAGAGACACCAAGCACCCTGCAGAAAATGTAAGCATTGAGTTTTTTTAAAAGTTTGGCTCACTTTTTATCACTCTCTGTTGCTGTCAGGGATCATTGAGGCCACAAATATCAGACAAACAAAGAAAGCTATTTCTTGCACAGCCTCCAGGTTTGAAAGGACAGTACTGCACTGGTCACCAAGGTCCAGCTTGTGTCTTACAAATGTACATCAGGTGCCCTTTGTTTCACATCTGAGAGCAGGAACAGGAGGGAGTCAAAACTCAACTCTGTGTTGCTTTTCTCTCTGAAGACAGTCTCAGAAGGGAAGTCACGAAGGGACAATATCATTACAAAATGTCTCCAGTGTTAATTTTTTTTCAATTTTTAATTCAGTGAGAGTTGAAAATTTCTCCCAGTTGCCCAGTTGAAATACGTTTTCAACTGATGCGTTAGACCCCAATTCATTTTATTGGAGAAAAAGAATGAGCAATTATATGTTAACTCAATTGTCTTTTACAATGAAACAGTTGAGGAGACCAAATGAACTTTTTTCATTGCTGCGCATTTTAACATTTAGTGGCATTGTTGCAATGCATTTATAGTTACCTCTTTAATCACTACTTTCTTGGATTTTTTTAGTACTGATAAAGCTATATATGATTATATAAGGCATGTATGATAACTACTTAAACAAAAGACCAAAAAATATTAAGGCATTGATATGATCANTCTTACTTAGTTTTAAAAACCAAAAATTAGGAAAAATTGGACAAAAGCAGGTCAACAAGTGTGTTGCTACGGGAAACCAAAATACTAAAAAATCTCTATTTTTACTGCTTCAGAAAAATATTAGTTTTTTGTATGCCTCCCATGAGACTTCTCCTGAAGTGACATACCTTAAACTACATTTTATTTTTCAAGAAAAAATGCCTGACAGGGGACATAAATATATGTCATTTATTCCTATAGGAAAAAAAAATTATTTACAAAATGAAGGATTGCTGCTTGAAAAATAATAATTGTAAAACACAGTTCAGTTACTTCTAGCTATAAATGAAAAAAATACTGGATATTTGTCTTCTCTATTAAAATTATTTATCTATCATTTACATAATGGCTTCTAGAAATATGGATTTACAAGGGGAGTTATCTTAAATGACAACAACAGTTTTTATGGGCAGTGGAAGTGGAATACTAGAGCCCTTATTATTTACTTCCTTTTTCTTTCCACATATCCTGCCCAGAGCATGGTGGAGAAAGAATAATTGCAAGAGTAATGGTATAAATAAGCTTGATAGTTTATTACACTGTTTTTAAAGAATTTGTTTGTAGAGCTTATACCATACATGTTGACACTTTATAAAGTGAATATGTCAGCTTTCGTTATTGATCTATTTTGCTACTTTTCTGATTTTTGAGGCTTAAAACGGAATTTAAATTTAGTTTGAAATTACTAACAATTTTATAAATGTACATTTTTATGTCTTTATATACATTATAAATGGCTTTAGAAAAATGTCTATTGATCTATTACACCTCAGAGAAGTGATATGCTAACAAATATGCTTTAGGTATATTCTTTGTCTTGATGCATTCTGAAGTAGTTTCTTGCTAGAACATGAATACTTTGAGTTTAGACTTCTACAGACATATGTCTGTCTGCATTGACCTGCCTTCAGGCATGTTAGGACAATCTTTTGCCTGGAAGGCAGTTATATTGACTGCTACTGCTGGGAACAGCAAAGTAGGAACTTTTATATCATTCATGTTCTGGTCATGTGCCTGAAGGCTTAAGCTGTCTGCTAATTACCTCTGTATTAACTTCTCTGGAAAGCTTTTTCAGAGTCAAATTACATTTCCTTGTATACAGCTTCAGAGTTCTCCCCAACAGGTCTGAATTGATCATTCATGGTAGAAAATTTGATTGACTGCCTTCCAGTAATAGCATAACTTTAAGACTCCCTTAACATTTAATAAGAAAACACTAAATACAAGTTTTCAGGGAATTAATCAGAGTGCAGTCAATGAGAACATGTAGTACATAAAGTGTACCAAGGTTTTTGTTAGGACAATACACTCGGGTCACTGTTGTCTCTTCCTACTTGTGCTATGTGTCTTTAGGGAAAAATCAGCAAGTCATGTTGGGAGTATTCGTCTGTATTTTGAATGATCCATTAGATTGCCATGGAACACTAACTTTGTTATCTTGCTTTCCTCCTCCTCTATTTTGCTGCCTCCCACCATCTATGGACCATACCTTTCAGGCATGACCCCAGAGGGTTATAACCTTATGAAGAAGAACTAGAGTCATAAATATGTTGCTTTGTTTTTTTTTTTTAATAGTTTTATTTTGTTATGATGGGAAAAAAATATTTCAGATGATATTCCCATAAAGAAGGAAATTATTTGATGCATATGCAGGCTTGAAGTTTTCCAAGCATATGGATCGGGAAAAATGATGTGACCATCATGCTAGACTTTTGCTTTAATTAGGGTTTATGATCTCAAAGAAAGCAGATGAGAGGTGTTGAAAACCTAGAAATTTCCTGTCAGACACAGAGGAAATGTATTATTCTGCTTTTTTGCATTTCAGCTGCATTAACGAAAGGAGTAATAGTTGCAGACCCCATGCCATTTTGCCATGTAGTCATGATTCACCCTTTCACAAAAGAAAATCAGAAAACTGTTGAGTATTAGAAATATTAATGGTTTTTTAAAAAGTGTAATAGAGGTGTCTTCTTCTAAAGAATTGCCAGGCTTTTATGTCATTATTCATGAGTGACTAATGCATTCAGAGAGTAGCTCTGATATCCAGGGAAGAAATGATGAGCAGCAGGAGAAAAAGGGTGTAAGGAAAGGAATTTTTCATAGGACTCAAATAACAGGACTGAAATATTTGAGTCATACAGAAGTGAAAATTAATTATTTTTCATGAATATTAGGAGTAGGACATAATTTGGAAAGAGAGATAGGGTATACAAACCTGTATAGCAGTTGAAATATCCGACAGTAAAGGATTGAAACAGGAAGGGAAAGTAGAAATAGAACAGACAACAACAGACCAGACTAGCATATGGAAGTGAGAAAAGTAACACAAAGGCATTCTAATATTTTGAGCTACTTTGATGGCGCTTACTATTTAAGATCTCAATAATACTACATTATTTCACACCATATTTAACAGTGTTTTAGAAGGATTACAACAGAAGACATGAGCATCAATAACTAAAGCATAAAAGAAACAGTTAAAAAGGGGTGCTTCATGATTTATTAGTTAGACAATTGCTGAACTGTGTTTAATTACTCCATAAATCATCAAGTATGTTCCAAAAATCACAGTCCCCATTCACTACTGTGAAATAGCTGGGAAATTATGTTGAAATGAGCACCTAATTGTGCCTCAGTGATTGCTTCTCTTCCTTCTCATGCTATCAGATGGGACATAATTTTTATTATAAATAATTTTAGGTTAAAAAATAAAAACAAAATCAATCAAACAAGCCCTGAAACTTAAATAGGAGAAAAAAATAACATATTTGCTTTCAACCTTCATTTCCTCAAAATATCTAGGATTAAAAGTCGCACTTGATTACATGAAATAACCATTCTTGCATTTTTTTAAATTAGTTCTTAATCTAAACTCATTTAAAGTAATATGTGTATTTAGGTATTTGGAATCTATTTATTTGTATCATTGTGGTTGTTATCAGGTCAAACTGATAATATGAAGAACATGTTAATGCCATAGTTTAGAGTGAACTTTTTTTCTGATTAATAATAATTATTTTTGTTACTTTTTATTAAAAACATTAAAATACATATATTCCTTTAGCATGCTGTCAAAGGACAAGAAAGGCTATTACAAATATACATAATGCTAAAGTTTGCACAGTTTGTCATTCATATTCATGCAAGAAAGAAATGTTCTTGCATGTCTTTCAAAAGGACACTTTCCAGCTAGATAACATGGAAGGTAAAAAAACAATATGGAAGACATGAGAATATTTTAATAAACATTATGCAAAACAATCTAATATTATTCGTGTGAACTTTTAGATGTACTTTCTTCATCTTTCACTCTTTCTTTAAGCCTGTTTTCCCCAACACATTTAACTGGTAGTTTATCAGAAAGCAAAGTTTAAAGTTGGAGGCACAAATTTGCAAGCAATAACTGTAGACAGTTTCAAAGGGTAAAATTAGATATGGAACATTGCTGGCCATCAGAAAACTTTATTTTCAGTATACAGTGCAACATATGCATTGTGTAATGTATTTTTAATGAAATCACCAATTTATTAGTTAAGGAAGGAATTACAATGCAGAACATTGAGTAATAGGTTCATGTATACAACTAAGTGGATCCCTGTCTTGTCTAGTTCAAGAATGCCCAAATGTAAGAAATGAATGCTGAAGCATCTTCAGTGAGAAACCTTTTCAGTAGGAAGAAGGAAATTTAATTCAGTGCTGAAAAACCTTGGTTTCAAAAATTTAAACTCCAATCAAGAAATACAGCATGACGCAAATCTAAAATCACTGAAATCCTTCAGGGTAAGGGTAATAGAACTGAATTTTACCATCAGATATAACTCAAGACACAGTGGTAAAAAAATACATTTGTTTTGTTGTTGGGTTTTGTTGCTGTTCTTGTTTGGTAGAAATGGTGAAAGTAGAAAGAGCATTAAAGTGGAAGAAGTATTTGAGGTACAGGACTTATGTGGAAGGTTTATTGACTACAAGCTTAGGAGATGTGCTGAAAAAGCGCACTCTTGTGCATTTTTCTTCACTTGCTATTGGATTCCACCTCAGCCATTTCTCATTTAAATGTTGCCTGGTTTTTGTTTCCATAATGTGTTAATTTCTACAGTGACAACTATGATACCATGTTTCAAATCAAAAGTGAAAAAAAATTAATATATACTGTAAGATAAGAAAAAAATATTTTGCTTTAAGGAGGAAAATAACACAGGTAGTATTTTGGGATATATTTGGGGTCAAATAGTCAAAGACTATTTTCTTTATATCTAAAAGCCTTACATTTTCTTTGGACTGGTTAGGCTTCTATGTTAGCTGTTTCCTGACTGAGTAGTAAAGACTCTCAGATACAGTGCTGATTTGACAATATTGTTGTAATATTGAAATGAATACTCAGACCATTTTTAAAGTTTAAATTTCAGTGATAATTGAGGGAAGCAAACATAAGTTTGTGTGATTAAAGAAAAAAATCAGTTTTAATTGATATCCCAAAATATATGTAGTTTTAAGGAACAAAAACTACATCCTGATATATTCACTTTATTGACGGATGTATATGGTGCAGGTAGCCTCTATTTGCAAACTGCAGATTGAGATGCAGATGAGCTCTGGGTAGGAACCCGAGACAAGAGGCCATGAACTGCAGACCCATTTGGTTAACAAATGGCACAAAGAAGGAAGTGCCAGCCAGGTGGATAGGCACTAGGAGATATAGCAGGAGCCAAGAACTCAGGGAAAAGAACAAGATTTTTGCCTTGGTAGACTGTGAGGGCATAAAAACCTTTGCTGGGGGTCTCTCTTCAGAGGCACCAACCCAGGCTGTTTTTGTATTACTGCACTGTGAATTAACGGCTTTATGGAATGAGACATCTCAGGCTTTGCCATGGAAAACCTGGGGTTAAACTGGTCAGGAAACACAGTCTGTGAGTGGGGTGTGTGGGGAGCCATGTGGGGCACCCATAGGCCCACTGGAGTTGCCCCCTTGTTAAGGGACTTTGATCCCAGCAGAGAGAGTCTCTGGTGCTGTGAAGTGACTGACAGAAAGAGTCTCATGAATAATCAGATTGGGAAGTTTCCTTAAAACTTTGAGTATATGTTGGAACTATTATTTTCATGACTTTATGTTTAAATTATGAAGGTGTATCATCAAAGTCGATTTCCACAAACACCATGGCTTTTTTTTATTTTTCAGGACTCTTCAGTTTGTTCTCACTGATCCTTTTTATGCACAGAATAATTCATTGCATACACCACACTGTTTTGCTGATGGAATAGTTGACCAGTTCTCTTTCTATTTGCTTTCATTTTATAATATTTTGTCTTATTTGGTTTTGATTTTTTTCTTCTTTTATTGGTAGTGGGTTTTTTACCCATATAGTAGTGTAAGTGGTGGCAATGCATACGCATAGACTCTAGGCTGAGAATCATTTCTTATCACAAAGGTCACTGCATGGTAGAAGCTATTGTGGCACTGTTTACAGGAATTTCACTGCTGTTTAGAATCAGAATTATGTCCATTTGCTGTTTAGAATCAGAATTATGTCTATTTGTTGTTTGAAATAAAACCACTGTATTATTAATACCAGTAAACGCCACTCATTGATGTCCAAATGGGACTTTTCTGGTTATGTATTTCATGTCCTCTAAAAGTTGTCACACTGATGATATACTACATAACACTAATAGCTGCTACACAAATGGTGTATATTAAGTTGTCCTAGGTTACAATGTAAAATATTCCAGAAGGTATGTATTCTATCTCCATCTTCAACAACTGTAAAAACCAGTAGGGGCAGTGTTTACCTTAACTCCTCCTCCCCCAGACTATCTCCTGTTAATGGACCATCAATGCATTGCCCCATGAGTCATAAATAACTCCCTCCAGGAGCCATTCTTGTTTAATGGGCATTTAAGGACCCACCACATGACTCAGAGAATGACATCAGCCCATTGTGAGATGCCCCCCCCAGGGGGAGGAGCCAAGCATTCCTACCTGCATATAATCTGGGCATTTGGACAGAACAGGCATCTGCCTTCTACTGGATTCCCAGAGGAGCAGCCTTCTCTCCCACTGGATTTCCCAGAGGAAGGACCAGACACTTCAACATCACCACTGGACCATTGGAAGAAAACTCTGCCCTTCTACAGGATCTCTGCCTCAGCAGAACCATTTGTCACTCCAGGAGGACTACTGGAGCCACCATTCCAACTGGACTGCTACCAACACCCTGACTGACAGGGTGTCAGGTTGCATTCTAACTCTCAGATTTTGGGTTTTTTGTTTAAATACTGCATCTTGTTCTAACTTTCCTATTAGGTTGTAGTTTGTTGGTTTCTGTTTTACTTTATTTTGTTTATACATATTAAAGAACTGTTATTCCTATCCTCATATCTTTGCCTGAGAGCCCCTTTGAATAATTTGAAGAGAGGGGGTTTACATTTTCTATTCCAAGAGAAGCTCCCGCCTTCCTTAACAGGCACCTGTCTTTCAAAACCAAGACATAAGTGCCATCACTCCAGCTAAATATTTCATCATAGCAACAGAATTTTGCTAAAATACTTCAACAGCATGGTTGTAAATATAATATACATGCACTGACCAATACATCTGAAATGTTCTGGAGAATTATTTGTTCTATATATGCAAGAGTGTGTGCATAAGAATGAATTACTGTAATCAGGTAGTTTTCTGTTTTCAGGAGATGCACATTGTTCTTATTTATTAAAAGCCTGGTGCCAATGTTAATGTCTTTAACATAGGCAAAATCTCTAACCACATTCTTGCTCTGAATTTTATTGATCATATGTCTCTATGACTTTGGAAAATCAGATTTCCATGCCTGGAGTTCCACTACAATACCACAGGTTACCAATTATCAGCGTTACGCTTCATCAGTTGCCCTTTCTTAATTATTTAACTTATCTTCCCTTTTATATTTCCAATTGCTCTTTTTCTTTAGCTCATTTCAACCCCACCAAGTGTCAAAACTGAGTTTCATTGTTCAGACCTATCCCTAGTATTTAACAATATTTAATGACTTGCTAAGTAAATTGTGGTTTTATCCCAAAAGAAAATGAGCAAGTGCCAAAAAATCATAAAAAACCTCCACCCCCAAACTAAAACAATTTAAAAAATCCCCTATAACTAAATGACAAAAACCAGAGGAAATGAACTGAAACACTCACAATCCCCACTTTTATTTCCCTGGGTTAGGAATCATGGCCCGACAACAAGAAGTGCAGCAATTAAACTCCATTGTTGCCTGGAATAAAACATAACCTTTCCAAACAGTGTTAAACTGATAATATAGAAACAAGTCTTTAATTGAAACTTTCAGCTGCACATAATGGCAATATGCAGTGATGCAGAATTTCTAGACTTTTATAAGGTTAGTTAACTAAAATATCTATCAAATATCGTCCTATTAGAAGAGCAGTTGCTGAAGTAATTTCCCCCAGGTTCTGCCCCACTGGAACCCTCTCCCACCCCAATCTTTTAGCCCCACACTTTAATGTGTGTACAATATGTGGTGCAAAACAAACTGTCCTTTCTCGACTAAACAGGATTTAAGAATGTATTATTAAGAATTTGTTAAACTATGGGAAAGGGCAGAAAAGTACTAGAAGTTATAACTATATATTAGCAGTCTACAAAGTTACAAACATATGAAAAATGTATAAAAAGCTAAAAATCTTTAGGCATCTCCCTCCCAATTATACTAACTGATTTTTTTGGAAATGCTGCTACTTTCTCACTAAGATTCTTACTCAAAAATATGGGAAGCAGAATGGAAGCAGAATAAAGTGTATATGTAGAAAATATTCCTAGGATAATTCAGGCACTAGGGCCTCACAAAGTCCCTAATCCAATCTATTGCTCAAAGAAGGGTCAGATCTGAAGTAAGACTAGGCTGCTTAGGGCTGTATCCAGTTGGGTGTTGACTGCTCACCTCTCTGTGGAATCTGTTTCGTTGTTTGAGAGGAAAAGAATTTCTCTTCACATTTATTAAGAGCCTCCCTCAATTCTTTTATACCCATTGTCCCCTGTCCTGCCATCATGCACTGTAGAGGCTCTGTTTTCTCATCCACCTTAATGGAAAACCACTGCTGAATCCTTTCAAAACCTTTTGTTGTCCAGCAAAAGAAAAAAGCAACCTCAATCCCTCAGTTTATCCTCTCAGGTCAGGTGCTTGATGGTGACTTCACTGAACTCAGTCTGTCAATGTCTTTCTTGTAATGAGGGGGCCTGAAATCTGGACACTTTATTTATCATTATCATTATCATTATCAATCAGACAATACCTATTAAAAGAGGATAATTAATGCAGTCTAGGATGCCATTGGTCTTTTCTGCTATCAGGACACACAGCTGGTTCATATTCAGCTTTCTGTCTGCTGCAAGGCCCAGAGACTTCTCAGCAGAGCTTCTCCTCAGCCAGTCCTATTGTCTGCCACTGGAAGATGTTATTCCCTCCCAGGCAGAGGATTTGCCATTTTTCTCTTTTCTTTCTCTACTACACAAGCTCTCAAGAAGTTTGTCATCTGTCCTACAAAGGTGCTTCATGCGTCCAACCTGCTCCTTCTTTCTGAAAACATCTTTACATTAGATGGCATTAAGCTCTGGAGGATCTCAGGTTCTGTCACCACTGTACCCTCCCTTCTGCTAATTCACAGCAAGAGCTTTCTACTCCTGTTCAATGTTTTGGCCTCACTTCTCCTGAGGGAGAAAAGTGGAGGAATGCTCTTCAATTAAATAATTAGCTAGTCTAGCTTTTTTCTCTCTTAACTGCATGCCCTGCCAAATCGTATTGTAGGCATTTCATTGCTTTTCTCTATTTAGATTTTTACAGAGCTCTGAAGTATTTCTTAGGTCTTTTTAATTTATCCTTTTTCTCTGTTTCAAAAAAAATTGCCTCAGTATTCTTAATATTTTAATGTAGTTTATAGTTGTCTTTCTATTTATTAAACTATGAGTTCTCATTTCGTATAGAAAATTACACTGTAGCATATAAAGTGTCAGTAGTGTTACAGTGTATAGTCTTTTTTAACCTAAAAATTGTCTGCAGGATAATAAAGTAAATTTCCACTATAATCATGCTTTCTTATTAGGTTGTTAGTAATAAATAGTACTCAAAGATATTTAAATTTTCCAAATTGTTGATATGTACTGCAGATAATTACTGTAGACAGAATAGAACACATTACTCAGTGTTACAAATCATATTCTGTCCTATAATCTCTTTTTATACTATAGATATACATAATTCTATTGATTGCACTGATGCTTTGCTGTGTTTTTACATCATATTTTTCAAAACTTCAAGTGTTTTATGTTTTCTCTCAGTATTTCAAAATACTAAATTAAAGTGCAAAGCATTTTTTGTTTATCCTTTCTTGCCTTGAATAATTTATCAAGAATGCTGTAAAATATTAAGCTTTTTGTTCACATTAACTTTTAAGTTTCTTTTAAGATTTTTTTTATTCCTGCTCACAAACAGATCAGCATCTGAAAACATTAGCTCAAAGCTTCTATTTATATATGGCCTATGTTCCTGGAATTGCAATTTCTGTGACTTAAAGATTTGTAATTTTTTTGTTTGGGAAATTCACTCACAATATTTGATAGTCACTCTTTATATTGAGACACTTGCAAACCCCTCCCAAATAATTTGTATTTCATTCTGTCCTCTTTTTTTTTCACCATACCATAAAATATTTCCTTTTGAGATATCTTACTAGTCTCTCCTTTTAGGTCTCTTTTATATTTTCGCATTCCTCAAGATATAACTGATTCTGTAAACATGTAGCTTGCAATTCATTTTACAGATAGGAGGCTGTAGAATTGTATCCTTAAATAATCCTAGTCTTCATTTCATGGTCTCCTGGTGTGTCTTTTCAGTATATGCCTGAACATGTCACATAAAATATCAGCAACATCTGAAATCTCCAGTTTTCTAAACCCTTACTTGCAGCTTAATAGTCCTTTCTGTATTTTAGCTTTCACAAAGATTCTGAGTTTTACCTGTAGCTCATTTGTTTCCCTTACCTCTTTGTCACAGAGAGTTTTTTTAACACTCTTCTATGTCAGAGGTGGGAGCATAAATTTCCCCTGAGGTTCATCTTATTCCTGGTACCACTCTAATATCAGAAACCAGTAAATGCATGATTAAACTGCTTGACAGCAACAAATATCATACGTCCTTTAGGACTGCTGATAAGCTCTAAGTTTATGAAGCACATTTCTCTTTACAGCCATAACTTTGTATATGCTTAATCATTCTCCTTAATCTTCCTTTCATTATATTGTGACACTCATAATTATAACAACACTCATTAATTATAATTTGCTTTATATGGAAGTGCTTTTAATGCTTCCACTTTCAGTCACCAGCAGTCATTTGAATGTTTCAGTGAGCCATATTAACTGTTATTTGTTACTGTTCTTCATAAAATACTTTGTATTTCAACTTCTTTGCACAAAATGGCCTATGATTCATTTTCTGTTCTTCCAGAAGGAGCATTTAAGGTCGCTATTTTGCCATTATTTTTCTTATCCTTTGATAAAGAATTTCTTCACTGATAGTGTCAAAACCAATAACTACTCGTAATAGGATACCATTTATCATGAATCTTAGTTCTATTTCATGCTTGACAGTCCTTTCTCTCCTATAAAACAATGTGCGTTCACTAACTCAAAAGATTCACATCCCAGGTATCTTGTGAGGGTGTGATGTGTATACAATGCTTCAAAAGCAAATGCCAGGGTCACTGTTCTATTTATGCTCTAAATATTCTGTGTTCCAGTTCCCTGTCCTTTCTCCATGTCTTCTACCCACCAGTTTACTTTTGAGTTCGAAGTTGAGCTTTATAGAGGGCTTGCAGGACTCGGGATATTTAAGGAAAGGAATAAACTTCTTGCTCTGAAGTGATTGCAATTCACACCAGAACAGATACTTGCTGTCTGACCATTGTTCTGCTAGAGATATTTGGCTTTCTACATGGGAATGATAATTTCTGGATGTAAGGAATTTGTATCTCTTGAAATAATTTTTAAGAAAATGCTCGTCACAGAGAGCTAATTCACAGTCATAGGCCACAAGACAGGCTATTCATGCAGGTCAGCAAACATATGAGACATTCTGTCAATGGTAAGCTGCATCTCAAGCCCCTTGGCCACTGCAGAACCACAGCCACTTTAGGCTAAGTGTGCAGGTTTCTTGAAGAAAATAAACCATAAGATAGACTGAAATGTCAAGAAAAGATACATTTTTGTAATGGTACTGAAATACCTGAAAAGGATAAAGGAGGCAGTCTTTGATGATATTTCCTGATTCTGAAGGCAAAACTTCTCTAGGCTGAATATACACTTGCCTCAGAAAGGTAGAACATTATCTTTCCATGATAGATAAATTATTCCCAATAATAAGGAAATTATAAATTCAAAAACATGCATAATTTAGTTTAGCAGGGAACAAATGTCTGAATGCATAACCAGAGTAATAGGATGAAAATAAGTATATTGAGTATACTAAAAAATCCAAATCAAATAAAAAGAAAAAACAGGCTTTTGTTTGTTGGAAATGAAAGAATATTTTGACAGAAGATATGACATCTGTATCTCTACAAATTTATGGGGCCTGCTGGGATTTATCCAAGAATTCTCAACAATCTAGCTGTTGTCATCACAAAGCCCCTTTCAATCATTTTTGAGTGGTCTTGGGAACCTGAAGAGGTCCCAGCTGACTGGAAGCTGGTGAGCTTTGTCTTAATTTTAAAGAAGAGCAAGAAGGAGGACCTCAGAAACTACAGGCTTGTGAGTCTCACTTCAGTGTCCATTAGAATTATGCTTAAGATTATTCTGAGAGGTATTAAAAAACACTTGGAGGACAACGCAGTTGTTGGTCACAGCAGCACAGCTTCATGAAGGGGAAGGACTCCAAAGGGAAGTCCTGAGTGTCAAAACTGGTTTCTTCCTGTGACCGGGTAGTCCACCTAGCTGGTCTAGGAAAGACAGCAGATGTAATCCTTTTGGACATAGCAAAGCTTTTGATAGTGTTTGTCACACTATCCTTCTGGACAAAATGTCCAACGCATAGCTGGATAACCAGGTTACGTGATGGGTGAGCAACTGATTCACAGGTCAGGCACAAAGACTTGTAGTGAATGGGATGACATCAGGTTGGTCACTAGTGGGGTTCCAGAGGCATCCATCCTCAGCTCTGTGCATTTCAACATCTTAATTGACAGCCTGAATGTGGTACTCAAAGAATAAAACCTAAGTTTGCTAACAACACTGAACTGGGAGGAGCTGTCAACTCCCTCAAGGGCAGTGAGGACCTGCAGAGAGACTTCAATGAATTAGAGAGATACACAGTCACCCACCAACTGTACTCTAATGAGAGTTAGCATTAGATATTGAACCTCGAATGGGGAAATTCTGGTTGTGTGTATAAACAGGGGGATGAGGGTCTGGAGAGAAGCACTGTTGAAAGAGTCTATGGCAAAATGAACATGAGTCAGCAGTACCCTGGCAGCCAGGAGTGCCAACCCTATCCTGGCAAGCATCAGGCACAGCATCACCAGCCAGGCAGGGGAGGGGATTGTCCCCTCTGGTCTTCACTGGGGCAGCATCACCTTGAGTGCCAGGGACAGTTTAGGGGGCTACAATATAACCAAGACTATTGGAGAGTGTCCAAAGGAGGGCCATGAGGATGGTGAAGGGTCTGGAGGGAGAGCTGCATGAGGAGCAACTGAAGACACTTGGTCTGTTCAGCATGGATTATACTGATCCTCACAAAACGGATACAGATCTCTTCACTTGTATGACTGGTGACAGCACTCAAGGGAAAGCCATGAAGTTGTGTCAAGGGAGGTTTAGATTGGATGTTGGAAAAAGGTTTCTCACCCAGAGGGTGATTGGGCACTGGAATCGGCTCCCCAGGGAAGTGGTTACAACACCAAGCCTGACAGACCTCAGGAAACATTTGGACAATGCTCTCAGACACATGGTATGACTCTTGGGGCATCCTGTGCAGGGTCAGGAGTTGGACTTGATGATCCAGATGGGTCCCTTCCAATTCAGAATATTTTTTCTATGCTTCTATCAAGGCCTTATCTCTTGCCTGTTTCAAATTAATTTTTTTGAATTAGTAAATTCTAAATCATGATTTTACACAGAAGTATTAAAAGATGTGAAGAAAGACAACAGAATTTGTGAAAGGGAGCACATGAAGAAAACATTGTCACTCATACAGAGAAATAAATGTGAATATATAATTCTGTAATGAGTGAAAGAAATATTTCTCTTCTACAATGTTGGGAAGAGATACCAGCATTACCCCATGGCAGGAATATCACACAGATATGGCTTCCAAGATAAATGCAGCCAATTCAATGAGACAGAAAAAGCATACATCAGGAATTAAAAAATCAGAATCAGAAATTCAAGATATGTTTAATAATAGTAAAAGTATCACTTTATAATCGCTCTGGAAAGTAGGTGATGTCCATTTCAGGTGAAGTCCAATTCAAGTTAATAGACCATGTTTTATTTAATAAACCTAAGACAACATTTTTCATTATGCAAGGTAAGTTTAAGGAAGTCTTTGAATTTGGTATTCAGGGGGAATTCAGGGGAGATATCTAACAGAACAAAGAAGAAACTAGCTAAAAACTGATTATATTTTTAGTAAAAATATTAATTAGGAGCTGTTATAGAGTGCCATTTGATTATATAATCACAGATAATTATAAGCTTCAGGGGATGATCCTAAAATTGTTATATCAGATTATTACATTTTCTGGATTTAGTGATTTTTAGCATTTCAGATACATATTACATTGCAGTTTATCATGGTGCATCCAATTAGAAATTATTTGCATGAAAAAATAATTTTCACTTATATTTTTTGTCTGACTTAATGTGAATTTAACTCATTATGATAAAAAATTGGCATTACATTCTTAGCTTTAGAAATGGATTCTCTTATGTTATTAAGAAGTATGTTAGAGCAGGGCATAATGAATGGAGATCTAACAGAATAATACATTTAGGTTAATAATAACTTCATTCCACTCAGTACCTTATTAAGATGTGACTTCATTAGCAAAATGGACAATTTATTTGAAACCATTCCCACTGTAAACTGCAAAGCAGAAAAGAATCTTCATAAGAAAATCAGAAATGAATATTAACTGTTCCTCTTTACAATCATGTTGTAAATCTCCATGGGCAAGTAGTTACCTATGGACAATCAGATGATGAACATATGCTTTTTAGTATATGTTGTTCCATATAGTTATAATTTTATATAAATAAGGTGTTATATTCACAGTGAAAAATATTATTAAATAGTTAATATATAAATGCATATATTTATAAACAAACACAAAATCGTAATCTGAATATATTGTGTATATGCATGCAAATACAAAATTTCTTCTTGTTTTGTTTATATGGATACTTGAATATTTATTTAAATAAGTATATAAATATATTTAATATTATTAGCCTCAGAGTACTCTTATAAGTCTTTTTAAAAATGGATCCTGATGCACATGGAAACTATAGAAATTCACATTAAAAAAATTGTAGGAAAATGGACAGTTGAAGACATAGAGGCCAACTCCTAGAAAATTATTCAAACCATGGAAGCATCCTTCTTTTCTTACTAACTCAGAACATAGACAGGGTGTTCTCCCTGGGAAAACTCTGACCAGAAAATATTTCAATGATAATAAAAATCTGACTAGCTAATCTGCTTGGGACAAATTGTTGTCTCTTTTTCTATCTATACATGTGAATAGGAAATTCTGTCCTCAGATCTGTTACTCTGTATCTGGTTGCAATTAATCTGCTTCCTTGGATGAATGGTGACTGTGACCTCTGTTATTGTTTTGCTCTCCTTACAATCATTTGTATTTTCACTCCTGTAGAAACAAGTTTAAAAAATTAGCTTGACTTGCTTTTGGTCTCTAAAACTTTTAAAATATTTTCTATGGCAGGATGTAAAGCATTCATTAACAGATACGACCTAAAAGCTGTGCTTCCCTTATATTTGACTAACTATCTCAAACATCTCCTAGGAATGCCAAAAAAATTACCCAATTTTCTTGGATGTTCCTTGGAATTGTTGCCTTATTCTATCTGAAAGATTAAATGCTTCTAGTTATTTAAGCATTGTTGCCCTTAGCATGGAGGGCAGATTCAATAAATAATTACCTTGCACTGTAGCAGTCCTGACAAAGAACCCCTTCAATCATCAAAAGAAAGTTAACACAAAGAGGCACCTGCCACTATAAAGAGAGAGACAGGGGAAGATGTGTCCTCTTCCCCGTTCATCCAGACCTCTGAGTAAATAATTTCCATGAATGAAATGTTCTGTACCCATTCTCTTCCATTTTACGCCTCTGTCCTAGGTTACAATGT
>VXBU01013125.1:49243-63354 GCA_013400315.1 Bombycilla garrulus | reverse complement strand
TCCGAGTTCCTTCCTTCCTTCCATTTCTTATTCAATTTCCCTTTTCTACCTTTTTCTCTCACTCTTTTTACTGCCTTCCGTTTTACTGGCTACTTCACCCCCCTGATCTACTGTTCAAATAACCAAGGAAAAGAATGTAATCATAGCCACGTATAGGGAAAAAAAACCCAACAAAACAACCCCTCCCTTCAAAAGGGGGTGACAATCAATTAGAAAAAAATTAGGCATCAGTGCATAAAGGAGCAGAAGAGGAAGCTGAGTGCAGCCCGGCAATGGTTTGTTTAGTCTAAGGGATTAATTATTCAACAGTTGCCGTCATGATGAGAGTGTGCACACCAGACTGAAACTGGCACAGAGGTTAATTGGTATCTAAGGGCTGTCTCTAGTCACCTGATACCCTTAAGTAGCGTGGTTGCTATTTTAGTACCTTTTTGGACTTTAGAAAGAACCCACAAAAGAATCCTAAGTCGCACGTGAGGAGGTGGAGATATGATTTCCTGGCATGAGGAGTTCGGGAAATTGGTACCCAGCATCAGCTTACCCAGTGAGAAGAAAGAGATCCTGTGCGCTTGCTGCAGTTGAAAAATGGATTCCCCATTGCTGCTGGTTTAAGCCTTATGGGTGCTATTTAAACTTGGCATGTCATAAATCCAGTATCTACCAGAGCGTTCGTTCTCCATCCCATTTTATTTGTGAGCGTGTGCAGAGAATTGCAGTGGCGCAAACAAAGATGTGTCATTCCAGCCACAACCGAGTCTCAAACTTTGTTTCCTCACAAGGGGCAGCAAAGGGACAGGGACTGACTATCCTCTCTGGTGATCAGTGGTAGAACCTGAGAGAATATCATGGTGGTGTTTAGGTAGGACAAAAGGAAAAGGTTTTTTCCCCCAGAGGGTGCTGGGCACTGAACAGCCTCCCCAGGGAACGGGCACGGCCCTGAGGCTGCCAGAGCTCCAGGAGTGTTTGCACAATGCTCTCAGGCACAGAGTGGGATTGTTGGGGTGTCTGTGCAGGGGGAGGAGCTGGAGCAGATGATCCTTGTGGTCTGTTCCAGCCCAGGATATTCTGTGATGCTGTGATTTGCCAAGGGCCTTCTTCGCTTGAAGAGATCCTCAAGATTCCCGAAACCACTCTGTCTGGCAAGATGTAGATTGTGTATGCACAGGTCTCAAAGGCTCCAGGGGTGACCTGATGAATCACCAGTAATTATCAGCAGGGCAGGCCAGTCCCTGGTGCTGAGCTTAAAAATGACCCTGGCTTCATAATCCTGACTGTTGGGAGGTTTTGCTTCAGGTTCAGAGGACCTCCCTTGACCTGATATCCCAAGAATTGCATGTTTTTTCTTCAGTCCCTGCTTCAGATTTTGGGAAATTGGGATTTGCAGGATGCAAAACCAAACCCCCTTTGGTTTTGCCTCCTGCAAGCAGGGGAATATCTGCAAAGCCCCTGGCGGCGAAGGCAGGGATGGCTCCAAGTCAGAATGCAAACCACCTGCAAACATCTGGCTGTGCCACAGACCCTGCTGCCACAACAGCTGAGCGTGTGTATGGCAAATTTTCAACAATCAAGGTGGGCCCAGTGTATTTTGAATCTTTTCATGGCTAGAAATTGGAGTTATATTTAGTATCTTATCAATACGTAGACTTTTGAAAAAGGAGACTAGTGCTAATAAGATAACTGTGTCTTACCTGATAACAGAAAGTCAGAAGATGTTGGGAGCTCGGCACAAGATAGACAAAGCTGAAGGAGTGACATAGGCAAAACCCCTGCAGAAGGAACAGTCCCAGTCTTTAAAGGAAGTTAACAGCATGTGCTTGTTACACAAACTGTAACTCAGGTTTGGGCAGGAGTTCTGAGCTGGGAACAAAACACCAGAGGTGCCAAGGACATGTAGGAAAGAAACCACCCTGCTGTCTCACCACCTGGCAACGTCTGACACCAACTGGTGTCTCTTTGCCTGAAGAAGAGCAAGGAGGTGCCTGTCATCCACCCATACCTCTTCCTTTGGGGTTTATAAATCAGGAACTGGCTCCTGATTGACATCTGACATTCAAGGTCCCCATCTGAGACAATTTTCTGGCTTTTCTTCCCCGTGTAGGCAGCTCCTCTCTCCCATTCCAGCCCATGGCAGCATGCATTGGGAAGAAATGACAGCAGCCATTTGAACTTGCAATGCAAGAGCGTGGTGAGAGGAGCTGGAGCGTTCACAATCTCAGAGAAATGCTTGTTTTCTCTTTTCTAAGTTCTAGTGATGCAGAAATGATCACATCCTCCATCAGGGAAATGGAGAAGTAAAACAGGGAGCATCAAGTAAGAAAAAGAAATTATATTTAATGAAATTGGATTTGGAAATGTTTTTGTTCCAGCTACTTTAAAGCACCACTGGCATCCTAACTGAGAAACTGCCAAGAAGATAACATTTTCTTCTGCCATGGTAGCTTTTCTCCCCCCTTCCCTGACTTTTTTCTCAGGCACGTTTTGGCAAGTGATAAATCATGTGCTGGAAGAGTGCGTGTCTCCTCTATTTGTCTTTAACATTGACCTCAGCCCTAGGGAGCCTCAAACAACAAAAACCTCTCTTGGCCCAGATTGTCTTCGGTGTGAGATGAGAGACTTCATCTTACAAACCACGGAGATATCTTAAACTCAAACAGTGGGACCAAAGCCCCAAAAACATCAAGGCTCAAGTGCTTTGCTGAGTCAATCCAAGAGACAAAGATATCCACATAATATTTCTAGCTATTGGCATAAAATATTATCATGAGTTAAGAGAAAGCGGTACTTTCAAATTATCTTCCTGCCCAGCTTCCTGTATTATCAAGAAGCTGAATGGACAGTTCTAAAGGAAACAGAAGACCTCAGGGTAAAAAAGGAGGCAATTTTCTGTATCTTTGGCATCATAAACTCACAAATCTTGAAAGAGTTTGCAAAGGAAAGAGTTGTTGCTTTTCTGTGCTCATCTCTGACCATCGGTGAAGCATCGTGGCGAACATCACATCAACATCCCATTTCCAACACCTGTTTTTTGTGTGTTAGAGCAGCAGGCTGAGTTCTAGGACGTTGGGAAGTATGCAGGTCCCATTGTCGTCCAGGGATGCAGATCTCTGTTGGGCCAAGGATGAAGCTCTCCTGGTGCTCTATTGCAAATCCCCTCGTGAACCCATCGGGGGTGAACCCCTTTCTCCAGTGTCAGGATAAAAATCCTATTTAGCAACACCGTCACTGAGGACAAAATTGAAAAGCCTTTTTGTTGAACAAAGCACCTTTCACTTAAAAAATCCAGGCAAGATAAAATGACATGTGTGCTAATGATGTATTTTATGAACCACCATCTGTCTCGAGAAAGGTCAGAGAAAAATGGCAACCGCTGCTCAGGTGATTGGTGGTGGAGGGGGGAAAATGGCCTCATCTGAACGTGACAAGAAGCTTCAGTGACATCATATAAATGCCATAATTGGGAAGTGGTAAATTGAACAGGGCTGCCTTTGGAATTTGATGTGTCAATAAACAAGTTCAAGGTGACACGTTGGATCAATACGGCACGACAAGAATCATCCGACAAATTTACTGCAAAGTAATTGGGTGCAAAATGACTCAACTCAACCTTCACACTGCAGAAAATCAAACAAACAGGCAACCTACAGGCAACAGTTTGTATATGTCAGATGCTGCTTAAGGTAGCTTGCGCAGTACTAATAGAGTTGTTTTAAAGAGAGATGGGGAAAAAAAAAATAAAAGTGAGGTTCCCGTTATTATGAGTGTGACCTGAGGCATTGCTATAACCCTCCATCCACCTCGAGGGTGTATAAATAGAAAAACAAAACACACAATTGCTAGAGGTAGTCTTAAATATTGATATTTTTCTTCCTGTCTCTGTTGAGATGACAAATAAAATAAACTATAAACTGGGAACACCTTTTTTTTTTCTCTTAGCACAAACAAGAGGCTTTTCATCTAACATTTTTCTCACCTCTCATTCCCTTTATTTTTTGATAAAGGAAAGTGTAACCAGTCACTTCTATTAAGAAAAATCTGTATTTTCCACATTACACATAGCTATTGAATGCAAATCACTGGCTACCATTAGAATTAACCATCCCCACTTACTACTAAACCTGAAAAGACTCACTCGGAGAAGTCTCTTCAGCACATTAATTTGTTGACAACAAATTTGATGCTTGATTTGTCCCCACTCGACAACCTTTAATCTTGAGTTTCTCCAAGGGGAAAGTCAAGAGCTTATTTTTTTTCCAAGAAATCTGGGCTCTCGCCAAGGCTACGAAAGAAGCTGGTACACTGACTGCACACTTTGGAAATGTCACAGAGATTGATTGTGTTTTAATTGTGCATTCATTCTGGAGCGAGAAAAGAGAGAAGATGAGTGGAAAGTCACAGCCAAGGAGAACGACACAGTTCATGTTCTCATCTCCTCCCAGCTGGGCTGAGTTTTAGCAGAGATGACTTTTTAATTTTTTATTTCTATTTTTTTTTTATTTTCATTTTTGCCAGTGGTGGCTTTATGCATCTCTGGAAATGACGGGGAAGCCTCGCTCCTGCCTTATCCCTGATGTTGCTGGAGATCAGGGAATCCGACAGAGACCTCAGGCCCTGACACATGGCTCCAGCATCCACATAATTTACGGTGATCCGAAAATGCAGGAGAGCAGACAAACTCAACAGCTGAGCTTTATTGATGGACTGACGCCACCGGATAAAGCAGATAACTCTCGGTGTGCCGTACTGGTAAGCTTTGGGCACACCGAGAATTTAATGAGTGTCAGAATGTGGACAGGGGAAAAAAATAGTAAAATTGACACAGATTTGTGCCAGGGATGGGATTAGTGTGAAAAATTATTAATGTTAAAAAAACCCCATTCACGTACATATATATATATATATATAAATAAATATATATATATATATATAATGAAGAGATTTGCCCCTGGTTGCCATCCTAAAGTTCTCATGCTCCCTCAGGCAGCAACATCCCTGGGAGCACTGCCCAGGGGCTGTGCAGCCTCTCCAAGCCCAGGAGCCTCTTCAGGTGGGAAATTTCTGCCAAGACAAGCAGGCTGTGTCTTGGCAGAAATGCAAGAAATGCAGCTGAGGTGAACAAAACACCAGCGTTCCATCTTTTTTGGGGAAAAATATTCCCAGATCCAGCAAGTGACCAGATGATGAGATATGGAATCAAATGTGTAACATCAGAGGGCCAGCTCTCCCGTTCTCCCTGGCACCCTGCTATGTAGCAGAATGGAAAAAAAAGCCATTTTTTTATCCCAGCAGTGGTTTGGGATGCCCTTGAGCTGCCACCTGACCAAAGAGCAAGGCTGTTCACTTATCAGAAGATTTCCTTGTTTTTCAGGAATGAATTGAAAAGTCAGCTGGAAAGTAGGGACCATCTTATCCTGTAAGATTAGGCAGTCCATTCTATAAACCTGACATTTCTGGTGGGACGTTTTTTTTTCCCCTGACTTTGCCTGAATCACAGAGGAGTCACAGCAGAAAACTGGAACTGGACAGTCTTGTTTGGAGGAAGCAATGTGGTGCAAGCCAGCTCCCAGCAGGACTTAAAGGACTTCAAAAGCTTCAAAGTAGAACTTGTGTCATATTTAAAATGTATCTTGAGATGGTTTTACTGGTTTTTATGGGGTTTGTCAGTCTCACACTTTTTTTGTGTGTTTTTTTTTGTTTTGTTTTTTGGTTGTTTTCTTCCCTGAACTCTTCACATCCAAGCCAGCTCTGGGTGTGGAAGGAATTGCATGGGATATTTGCAAAGCAGAAGAAATAAAAATGCAAGGATACTTCATCTACAATATTTTTGGGAACATCTGGGTTGTCAAAATGTTGTTAACCTAGTTCTGTTGTACTCTTGAAAAATTTCTTGTTAAAGCTGAAAGGCTCATGTTGCTCTGCTGCAACACACCTGCCAGGATGTGGAGATAGCATGGTATTTCATCCAGTGTTCCAGATATTTTAGATTTCTGAAGCAGTAGCTGTAGATGAAAATCTGTCTCTGTACCACTCTTTGCTTCAAAGCAGCTTGCACATCTGAAAACATCACCTCTGCACCTGAGAGAGAAGTCTGGAATGCTCATTTCCTGTTAATTAAAGTGGGAATCTGATATCCAGTCTCTCAGGTTGCTGTGCAAACAAAAACCATGAGCGAATCACACTTTGCATGGCACGAATGGGGAGCTGACGGACTGGTGGCACCTGAGCCCATGGGAGACATGGATCCACAGTTTGGGGTTTCCACCACCTGAAGCACAGTGGAAAAACCCCAAGCCAACAGTTCTTTGCACTAATTTTGCTGAATTTCTTGTTCCTCAAACTGAACTCAACTGATTTTCTCTCTTTGAATGATATTGATTTCCAGTGTTTCTCTAATTTATTCTTCATCGTCTTTGTTTACTTGTAATGATTATTTTGTTGTTAATTGATATTTCTGCTGTGCTCCTTAAAAGCTGATTGAAAATCAATTCAAGCCAATTGTAAACCTGTCTCTGATTTCAGTGCATTTTCAAGTTTTTACTGTTATTTTTACCTTTTTTTAGTATAGAAAAAGGGGAAAAATACAAATAAAGCAGTCCTTTAAGCCGTGTAGCTCTTCCTGGAAATATTCTGTATGTATGGTACCTTCCCTAAATCCTTAACACTTTGATTGTCTTTGGGTTATCAATCACACCAGTTATTTTCTTGTCTGACTTAAGAGGATTATTGGGACTGGATTTTGTACTTTGTCAGTATTACAGAGTGACACCTCCACACTCGGGGCTGGGTTGCAGCCTGGCAGTGAGCCTGCCTGGCTTCCCTCTCACTGAAATCACCTGGAGATGCCACCCACCTTGCTGGTGACAATCTCTAAAGCAGAAATGTGTCCAGCCCAAGCAGAAAATTCAAATTAAAGCACCTGGGAGACAGGGAAAGGGTGAAGGGGACAGATTTCAATGTAAGGAGCAAGTGATAAAGCGTGGTTTTTCTTCTTGGGATCCTGGCAGAAATCAGATGCCTACGGCACAGAAGTTTTGATATCACCTTAACTCATGCGAGCAGGTTGAAAGCAAAAAGATATTTCAATTTTGCGTTGAATCTGACCCCATTACTCCTCTGCAGAGGAGCTCGTGGGGTGTTCTTCAAAGAAACATATTATTTCAAAGATTTCTCTGCTCCATAGGTGAACCAGCTTTTCCCTTCCAGTTGTCTCATCTTCTTTTATTTACCTGTAGGGATGCACATTAATGGATTTCGGGACCCTTTGGACCAAGACTTGCCTGGGGGACCAAGCGCTCTTTGGGTGTTGTGTTTGACCCCAGATTGTTTCCTTCTTGAGTGAACAGGAGCAGAAGAGGCACGAGTGAGGTCGTCTGGGGCTGTGGGACCATGACCATGGGGCATCTTGCAGCCCTCTGTGCGTTCCCTTTCTCCTTCCAAGTGGAGAGGAGCTCGGATGCTGCCGAGCCCCTCTCAAGCTCCTTCAGAGAGGGTCTAACGCTGCTCATCGTGTGATCTCACCAAGAGCTGATGCTGCCAGGCATGTTTGCACGTCTGGTCCATCAGCCCAGGAGCCCTCCTCTTACCTGGAATAAATATTGCAGCTTTGGCCATTTAAAACTGTCCTGCCGTGGCTGGGACTGCTGTGCTAATTGAGCTGCAACTGCAGGGCCTGAAAGGCAGCAGGGCTTGTTTAGAGTTGCTATTAGTTTTTCTGGGTTGCAGAGAAGCCTTGCATGGAAATTGAGCCCATTATGTATTTGGGTCTTGCTTAACGAGATGCAGTGCAAAAGGCAGTCCATTACTTTGGAACTAGAGGCTTTGCCTTCTTCCCAAGATTGATTTTTATTTCACAAATTATTACTGCATGGATTAATGATCTCTCTGCATGCAAACGCTCTCGGCTGCTACCCAGGTGCATTAACCTTTCATAGAACAAAGAACTCCTCCTCCACGATGTTGCTTTGGCCAAGGAATTTCTCTTCCAGGAGCTGAATATTAAATACATGGGCATCACCTCCTTGCTCTTCCCAGCCACACAGGATCTGGATTCAGAAATTTTAGGCCTGTGTGTGTGAACCTGTGACCTCCTCCAGGTGTTTTCTTCTTCCCTGGACCACTATGGGCTCCTAGTGCTCAAGGGAAAAGCTGTAGGCTGTAATTAATAATATAATACTTAGCACTAACAAAGCATTTTTGGAGCACAAATGCAGTGCTCAGGCAGTCCCAGACAGAAAAAGGCTACAGTTGACTGGCATGTAAACTGAGACTTGGAGGTGGAAAAAAATGTGTCCATGACCTTCATGTGAAGAAGAGTGCAGAGAGAAGAGTCCAGGCTCCTGAAGCTCATCTCCATTCTTGCAAGATAAAGCCACACGGCTCTGTTAACAGAAACTGTTCCCCTGGACCCTGATGTCCCAACACTTCCACAAGGATGTGCTTCAGACATCAGCACATAACAAAGGGGTCAATCCTGCAACGGTTTCTGCAATCAGGGTGATCACTTGTGCCACAAATATGAGATAGGACAAATGGGAACAGCTTTAAATTCTTACCAGAATTTATTCTGGTAAGAGGGCAGGTAAGATGGGCTGTTGGGAAGGAATTGCTGGCTGGGAGGGTGGGCAGGCCCTGGCCCAGGGTGCCCAGAGCAGCTGGGGCTGCCCCTGGATCCCTGGCAGTGTCCCAGGCCAGGCTGGACAGGGCTTGGAGCAGCCTGGTCCAGCATCTCTGACCATGGCAGAGGGTTTTCAAGGTCCTTTCCAACCCAAACTATTCTGTGATTCTGTTTAAGCTGTCGTAGAAACAGGGATTCTTTTATTATTTATGTTGACCGACATCCTTAGTCCAGTTGCCTCCCGGTCATTCTGTCGTGGCAGCAGGATCATTTAGAATTGAAAAGTCTGCTCTGCTGGCAGATTGCTGCCTGCTCTCAGTTAATAGCGTGAAATGTAGCCAGCTTTGCTGTATTTGCGAAACTTTCCCCACAGCTCTAATTATGCCCGGGTAGTACTAACATTTAGTCAGCTTAAATTATTAAACTCTCGCAGCCCCCGCAGGTAAAAACCTGTTTAATTAATGACTGATTAGTTAAATCATTATGTGTTCTGATATGAATCACAATAATTTTTATAGACCATATTATCATTTTAAAGGCATGCTAATTTATTGAAGGATTCTTTTTCCTAAAAGGAACAGAAATAGGCATACCTTAGAGCTTAGGAGAAACCACCTCCTTTATTAAGGACAGACAATATCAGCAGAAATCTAGTATAGAAAGATATTCCCCAGACAATGCCAAATGCTCTTTACTACATCTGGAATCTGAAGATGCTTAGACTCTAGAGTAAGAATCCTTCACATCTGGACATTTTTATGTTTAAACTTACATTTTATTTATTTCCCCATTTGGAGGGCACATCCCGGAACAACTGCACAGCTTTCTGAGGTTTTCAGCGTTGCCAGCAAGAGCAGAGCTGATGTCCCCTTTCCATCATTGTCCTTCTGTCCTTCTGTTGGTGTCTGCTGCCCCCCAGAATTCCTGTCTCAGGCAACCAGAGCTGATGCAACCTTTGGCTGTGACCCCAAAGCTGAAATCTGATCCTGGGGCCTGGGGTTACAATTGTTCCAGAAGAATAAATAAATAAAGAAATAAATAAACCTCAAACCTCTTTTTCTCAGGGATATCCATGACACATCATTCCTGGCACACCCTTTCCCCCAGATCATATTCAGGATCTCAGACACCTTGAATCTCCCAGTTACTGATGATGGTATTATCAGACACCAGAAAGTTGTCTCTGACACCAATAATTTTTGTGAGGACTACTACTTCCCTCAGCTAAGCTTTGACAACTTGCAGCAAAATGGTTGTGGCGTTATCCATCAGACTTTTGCCTCTGAGCCAGACTTGCTGGGGTAGAAATAAGCCCCTTTTCCAGGAAGCAAATGCATTTGACTCTTGGGAAGCAGAGATACACAAGACATTGCACATCAAATCTGAATGCTGCTCTCTGAACAAGGACTGCGGCCACACTCCTTCAGGAGCTGGCAGAAATGTCCATTTTATTTTTGAGTGGAAGCAGAACAGAAAACTTCCCATCTCCAAAACACCGTGACCCTCACCAAGAACCTGAAACCACTTACTGATAGCCTTAAAAATAATATCCAAAGCACAGCTATGTTTGATCTCTTGGGGACAGCAACAGCCAGATTTGCAAAATCAGGTGAGATTACGCTGTTTCTTGATGTTGTAGAAGTTGAGTTCAGTCTCTCACTTGAGCCTGGGTAGATCTGGTTGTCTTCAGCACAGTGAGGACCCTCCAATGCACTGACCTTGGGAAGTGGCCTGCAAGCAGGGTGCACGCTTTGACAAGAGGTGGCTGTGAATTCAGAGGAGTTTCAGCTCTTTTCCCAGCTGGAGGCATCTGTGCTCTCCCAGCAGCAGTAGGGAACTTCCAGGGGAGCCAGCAGGAAGAGTCAGCTCTGGGTGGCTGGTTGGGTGGATATACTTAATGAGAAACATATAAAGTAGTGCTGCCTCACAGGAGAAATCTAGGCTGGCACTTGCAAGAAGGAAAAGAGGAGGAAAAAAAAGGTTATTTTGAGCTAAACACTCTCACAGAAACATAATGCACTGCAAAACACTGCTCACTTCCCTTTGGTTTGCCTAAGCACTGCAGACAAACAGTGCAAGAAATGCACTCCAAAGAGAAGACATGGCCTTTTTTAAAAGTTTTTTTTTTTTTTTTTCTCTCTGCTTTTCTCTCCCTCTTTTCCTATCATATTGAATCATCAGGGTGTGAAATACAATAAAGCACTGTACCATTCAATCTGTCGGCTGTACCTTACAGGTGTACTCCAGGTAAATATCCCCTTGGCTGGTGAAAAATGAGCTTACCTGAAACAGATGACTTTGATGAACTTCAGTAGCTGGGCCTCTATCACTCTTTTCCAATTGGCTTCCCCAGCAAAGCATGGTTACCCCACACAAATTTGTCTTACTGAAGGAAAGATATTCTCTAATTCACTTTGTTCCCAGCGACTTGCCCGCCTTCGCTGATGTCTTCACTTCATCTGGCGTTTCATAAAAGTATAAATGGCAGGGCTTGTCATCTCTTCCACCAGGCGACTTTGGGAAATAAATTAATTATTTACCAGCCTATCGCACGCCCCATTGCTTTGATAAAACTGGAATATAAATAAAAATGACCACGTATTAAAAGGTGCCATTTGCTGGATGCAGCAGTGGCAGGAACGGGATCACAGCAAAAGCTCCTGGTTCCCCCCACTGCAGGCAGTCCCTGCTCGGTGCCAAGCAGGGGCTGATAGCAGAAACAAAGCAGAGACCTATGCAGATAAGATCCCTGTACCTGCAAGGGCTTTCACTGCTTACCATTTTAATTTTAGATAAGTGCCGAATGCCTCTTTGCTCTCAAAAACAAGAACATCTAGAGGATTAAGTCCTGCCTGGCTAGCGGTAATCCAGGGAAGCCATTCCAAATGGTTTGGAGGTTTCTTTTCTTTGATGGCTCTTTGCTGATTTCTAATTTTACGTGCTATTTTTCTATTCTTTTCTCAGACCTCTCAAGAGGGCAGGGAAAGACCAGGAGCAGTCGCAGTCTTGGGGGTGACTGGGAACAGAAAGATGTTGTTGTGGGCAGTGGAACCTCAGTGGAAAAGTCAGAAACCTGCTCCTTCTGCAAGCCCAGAGGGTGCAGGCTAGGGAGGCATTTTCCCCACTTTTTCCTTCAACAACTCATTGGGTGAAAACACATTGTGATTTCCTGAGTAAGACTGTGGTTTGGGGAATATCAGAGGTAGTTTCCCGTTTTGCCTGAGTATTTTTAAAAAGTCTATTTGAATAATACAAAAAACCTCATGCATTACAGGAGGGATTGGCTGTTTGGGTGGTAGGAAATGACCTTTCCACTGAAGAATCATTTTGTTCATCATTAATTGGCATTTACAGTAGAATGTACTGCTTTTCCTCTTTAAAAGAATTACAAAAGTTAATTACTTTGTTCTTAGAGGCCTTTAAGAGGGACAAATATTTCCTTTTGTTGACTAGAAAAAATGCAGGTGATGACCACAATCATGAAACCAAGAGTTTTAAACCCTTAAATAATTGCACTGATCATAACACCCATCCTGATTCTGTGACTGTATTTCCTTTTTAATGCTGTGTTGCTGCTTTTGGATCTCATCTGTCATAGAATAAAAATATTTTACAGATTTTAGTCTTTCATTTCTCTCTCCCACGTGGATAAGAGAAGAAACTTGAACTGTGAGCATCTGAGTTTGCTTCTTTCCTGGACTAGAATCTTTGGGTTAGTGGGGTGTATGTTCTAGACCTGCAGAGATGCTGAGAGAACTGGACAGGCTGGGTCAAAAGGTAAAGCATTTCGGAATGGGAGACCGTTTTTTCCCCTGTCTTTTCTAAATTTGCAAACAAGCAAACTCCGTTTCACTAAGTGGCTGAAAAGGCAGAGCAAGAAGGCTGTTAATGGGCCTCCACAGGAGCTTGTGCATAAAGACACCAAGTTACTTTGGAAGATATAGAAAAGGCAGGATGCAAAAGGATGCCCAGAGGAGAACTTCCTAAAATCATCAGAGCATAAGCAAGGTTATTGTATCTACTTAAAAATTAAGTGCTCTGTAAGGTGGCCAGGGATGATATTTCCCATCTCTTTTTAAACTTGTGTAGAGCCCCAGTAGACCCAAACCATTAAACAGAGCTTCCCCAGGACCAGAAATAACTTCACTAATCTCAGAAACTTCCCTTCTCTCTGAATCCAGTTCTGTCCTGAGCGAATTCAACATTTCCCTTCAACTCTTACTGCATCTCATTCTGCAGAGTAGCAGGCAGGGAACAGAAGCCACAAACTTTATTCAGACCTGAATGATGACAGCAAAACTCTGTTCTGGTTGTTATATTTTTTTTCCCTGGTTATCATGGCATGGATTAATCTGAAACCACAGCCCAAACTAGGATAGGTTTTAAATGCCTTCAGGGCAGAATTGCACTCATGTTCAGTGCCTCATCTTTTTGTTACAGGCCAGGGCTTATTTGTGTCTTCCTCCTTCTTCCTCCTTTTTTTTCTAAATGGTACTACCAAGCAGTAAAAGCACCATCCATGTTTCAGATGCATGCAAAATAAACTGTACAAGGAAAGTGGCAGATAAATTTAACGAGCATTAAAGTTATATATAATTTAAATATGTATAAAATTATTTGGTGTATCGATTAGAAAATGGGCTGTTGACCATTTAAAGGCAACAATCAATTTCATAGTTCACAGGTCAGGTCAAGTTTCATTCTAATGATCTAAAAAACCAAATAGCATTAGGAGATAATGAACTCCACAGGATTACAGATGTGATCTATAGCTCTGCTGTGGCACAAGACCCAGCAAATGAGGGAGGGCATCATCTGAAGTGCCCTGGCCTCCACAGACAAAAACCATGTTTTTATAACTTGGCAAGGTGTCAATTTATGATGTAATCAAAGGCAGACAATGGAATTACTCTGCTCCTAAAACCCCACATGCTTAGGCTCAGTGTCATCAATGAGCAAGGGAGGTAGATCCCCATTAATGTGGTCTACAAAGTTATCTTCCCTGTTCTGGTAAGTGAACATCAGGCATACCCACCCTGTTAATCAAAGGGAGTTGATAGCCCTCTCTGCTCCCACCAGGGGCTTGGGTTACACCAGGGAAATACTGCAGGGCTGCCCCAGGGCTGCTCCTGGAGCACTGCTGCACAGCAGAGGAGCAGCTTCTCCAAATCTCAGCAAGGGAGGAAGGGAAAAGAAATCTGTGTGTACAAAGGGAGGTGAATTTGTGTCCATTTCCATGTAAATATACAGATCTCTTATGTGTATGTGGGTTTTCATTGAGACGTGGAAGAAAGAGGCCATTTGAACTTTTAATAAGAGGAGAAAGGGTCAGGACTTTTGAAATGCCTGCTGTGTATCTCCACAAAATCACAGAGTTGTTAGGTGACCTGTGGAGAATGTCCAGTCCAAACCTCCTGCCAAAGCAGGGTCACCCAGAGCAGGTAATCCAGGAATACATCCAGGTGGGTCATGGAAACTCTCCAGAAAGGGAGAATCCATG
>VXBU01013125.1:31997-43773 GCA_013400315.1 Bombycilla garrulus | reverse complement strand
TGATTAATTTTCTACTCTTTCTGTTGGTATTTACCCTTAGAGAAGTACTACATTTTTCTATCTGACTGTGATATTCACAGTGTTGGCTCAAAATGACTGAACCATTGTGTCTATTTGAAATTGCCACCAGGATATCCCTGTTCTACAGACTGATGAAAACAATTGTGGTCATGGAAATTTTTATATTCCCTTCAGCAAAAGTGATTCTAACTGTCCAAGGAAAATTAGATGACTTTTTGTCTTTTTTTTGGTTTGTTTTTTTTTTTTTTAATGAGAAATAAACTTCAAATAAAAACTAAAGGATCAAAATCAGAAATGGCCTCTGAAAAAGAGAAAAAATGCCAATAAAGCCATTGTATTTTACAGGAAATGTGACTGTAAGAGAGCTTTATAAACAGCAGATGGCTCCCATATAGAAGAGGCTGAGCAATCTGAGCAAACAATAATCAACATGAAAAAGCAAAGCTGAGTTTGACACACGGGGAAATTTAAGACGCTGAAATTAAAAGATATATTGGAACATACTGTAAAGAAAGATAGAAACGTCTCTATTTTGGTCGTTTGGGTCTTGGTAGCTTCTCAAGTTGGCGTGAATATTTATGTGGTGAAAATCTCTGTGATGGAAAGCTCTACCTGCGACCCACGACCACCCGTGCATCTACAGATTATACAGAGATGATTACTAAGCAGTCATGGTTTAGGATTCCAGTGCTCTTGCTGGGATATAGAACTGTTGTTCTATATCAGAAATAATTTTTTGTGCATGGCTATTCCAGCCACGAACAGGTGTGTCCCTCTGAGGTATCAATTTCTCCCTGGAGAATACGTCCCATGGATAATACAACAGAATCCTGGAATGGTTTGGGTTGGAAGGGACATTTAAATCCATCTCATCACACCTCCTGCTGTGGGCAAGGACACCTCCCACTGTCCCAGGCTGCTCCAAGCCCTGTCCAGCCTGGCCTGGGACACTGCCAGGGAGCCAGGGGCAGCCACAGCTGCTCTGGGAAACCTCTTCCAGGGCCTGCCCACCCTCACAGGGAAGAATTTACTCCGATCACCCAATCTAAATCTCCCCTCTTTTCATATAAGACTGCTCCCCCTAGTCCTGTCACTATCTCTCTCTGTAAAACACCACTATCAGAAATAGTTTTCTTCAGCATTAAATGCCTCAGTAAGAGGAGAGCATTAAAGTGGGCAGTTTATATCATATTTTTTCCTGAAAAAAAGGATGGAATGTGCAGAAAAAATTTTGTCTCAGTGGCTGTTCCCTGTACAGACCCATTCAGTTACTGACTAGAAGTATATTTATTGACATCTTCCAGTGTTTTTCTAAGGACCCAAAGAAATTTCAGGTAACAACAGAGATATCAAATGCACAGCTGTCAGACCAAGATAGCTTCAGAATGCTCTGTTTGCCACATATTAACTGCAAGATTTCCAGCACATGTGTTTTTACGGCATTTATTAAAATGACATGTAGACAAAGAAATAAAAAATAATTAAAGAAGGCAAGAATGGCAGAGAGGAGGAAGGGCAGAGTGGAGAAGGGAGTGGGGACAGAGAGGTTGGCTTCTCCCCTTTCCAGGCTAACCTCCTACAGGGATGTGTAATGAACCAGCTCCCCAGAAGTGTCCCAATTGGTCTCCTATTTTTCCAGGGTTTGCTGAGGACTGTGTGTGATCCTTTGCTTCACACTCAGATGCACGGGTCTATTAGAGCAGCCTCTGTGCTGTTGGATGAAGGATTTATTTTACCAGCATAGCAATAAAAGTAGTGTTTTGCAACCAGTAAAGCACTAAGGAAGCCCGCTGCTTTGGTCTGGCAAGCAGTTGTATTCCCTGAAGATGTGACCTGCTCCTCAGGTGACCATGTTAAAGCAGATAGAGTCCCTCCTGTGACTTGGTCTTTTCCAGCTTTATTATCAAGCCAAAAGCTGGAAATGATAGTGACTGAAACAGATGTATGAGAATTGTTCCCTTCTTTTAAGCTCCGATTCAGTTCAGTAGGAGCAGAGTTAATTTTGTAGGACTGAAATAAATGAGATGGAAGGTCACAGAGCTAAATGTTTTCCACAGCCTCCTACCCTGCACTGCTCCATTTCACTGTGTGTCTAGGACGTTAGTTTTCTGTTTTACCTCCTATTTTGACTTCTTAAGTTTGTGCCACTAGGGATCAATAGGAATCTGTATTTTGTAGCTGCTGTCTTGGAGAAATAATACAATTTGCCTCAAAACCCAGAGTGCATTCCAGCCACAGACTACAGGGATAGCACAACTGAAATAAAATTCTTGTGTCCGTTCGCTTTTTTTATTAAGACATTCTGTTAGGTAGAAAAAGTCCCTATTCAATATTTCTCCTTAAGGATGCTAGAGATTATCAAGTGTTTTTACCCTCTGATTCCAGTAGTTTAAGTGCATCTTTTGAATACCGAGAGAGAAATACATGAAAATGGAATTATTTCTGTAGCCAGTTACAGACATAATTCTTGGGGAGAAGATGGAATTAAACCAAAACAGAGATATAGAACTATTTGGGTTGGAAGGGGCATTAAAGACTATCTGTTTCCAACCTCCCTGTCATGGGCAGGAACATATCATTACCATATGTAACCACAGTTTCCAAGGACCAACATTTCTTCATTTTTCTACAGCAGAGGAACGTCTTGGCTAAGTCCTTGTCTGTAGCAGGAGGCTGCTAGATAAACGCAGGTGAGGCAGGAGGAGCAAAACAGCTCTTTGCAAAGCCAAGCGCCATATCCACTAAATAACCAGAGTAAAACTCAGTGTTTAAATTCTTTGAGGTACAGGGTTTCCTTTTGGTTTTGGTGGTTTCACAGCTTCCATTAAAGGGCAAACAAGGTCTAAAGAACAAGATGCAAAGAATACATTTGGATAAACTATTTGCTTATATGCCACCATATGCTGCAGCCCCACAGTTTATTGCTGTCAGGGTACGAGTCAAGAGAAAAGGAATCCGTCTCACTTTTGGTACCATTGTAGTTATTCCTTGACCTCCTAATCAGGCACAGACAATAATCATTTCTTGTGGTGACCAGACAACTCATTGGCTGGTCTGATGGTCTTTTAAAATGAGGTTAGTTAATCTTCCCCACTGTCACTGTGCACTGAAACCTGTTGACAGGGGAATTAGGGAACTGAAAATCTGTGTGTTTACAAAGGATTAGCATTAAGAACCTCCTCTGAGGACTGAGCATCTTCTGCTTAGCAGAAAAGCTGAGCAGTATGGGAGCTAGGGACCCCCACTTTTCAGTGAGAGGAGAAAACATCTCTGGAGTGCAACCTTACAGCTATTAAATCGTAAAGTCCTTTACTATCCTTTGCTCACATTACACTGAGACATCGAAAGTCTAGGGCTTGGAGCTCAACTGTCTCATTCCAAGCTTTCCCTGTTGCAAATTAGTTGTGCTTTACTTTCCAAGTTGATTATCCTCATGATGTCGCCTTGGTGTCTGATCCAAGCCCTGCTGAAGTAAATGGGAACCTTTCCATGGACTTTAATAGTTTTTGGATGAGGCCTTAGCTATCTCTGTAGCTATTAAGAGAGGCACAAGTTGTGGAATGAAGTGCAGGTGTTTTTGCTGCTGGGAGGAAGACCTTGTACTGTATTTAATGTTCTTTAATTAATTGAGTCCCGAGGTATGGAGTGGGCTTATGTTCCCAGAAAATGCATTAGGGTAACACAGCACCTTCCATTTGCAGCAATCCAAATACAATATTAAAGTTTTATGTTTATTGAACGAGGTCCAGGAATCCACATGCAGGAGCTCTTCACCTTCCACTGGAATGCAGTTCCTCCTTTGGAGCAAAACGCAGCAATGACTTCACGAGGAGAGAAAAAGAGTGAAGCAAAAGGTATGAAACTCCAGCAAAAGCATCAGGTTTCTGTTGTGAGCTGCCAGCAAAGGACCAATGCCATAAACATAGCCTGAATTTTCCCAGCTTCTTGGCCTTGCTGTTGTGTTGGGAGGGCTTTGTGCAGCCACAATGCCCTGTGGTCAATCCAAGCCATTGCCCTTCCAGCAGCAGAGCATTTCCATGTTATATTGGAAGCTAAATAGTCAGGGCTGAGCTGGCAGCCTGGGTTGTCTTCCCAGACAGTGAAAAGAAATAGGTGCTTTCTGAAGAGTGATTTGGTTTGGTCAGGTAAATCTGTTGGAACCCAGGGGGTTCCTATGATGCCTTTGGCCGACCCAAAACCTGCTCAGGAGGCTTTTCAGCCTTGCCAGAGTTGTTAGGGATTATGGAATGATAAAAAGAAGAAAATTTGAGTGTATGTCCAGGGGGGTTTGCAGCCCTGTACAGGGGGGTTGGAGATCTGTACAGGGGGGTCTGAGACACAAGATGGAGAATCTTTACACGTGGCATGTTATCTTTTGTTCTTCTTCATAACCTCCATCTTCTTGGTGCTGCTGGCACTTTGGGATTGGTTTGACACAGATCTGGACAGTGTGGTGTGAGGGGCACGGGTTGGTAATTAA
Organism: Bombycilla garrulus; assembly: GCA_013400315.1. Classification (NCBI taxonomy): domain Eukaryota; kingdom Metazoa; phylum Chordata; class Aves; order Passeriformes; family Bombycillidae; genus Bombycilla; species Bombycilla garrulus. The sequence goes on along the minus strand of VXBU01013125.1, from coordinate 39,272 downwards.
TGATAAACATTCAATAGGTAGTTATTAGTATCAAAGATCAGAGCTGACCCAGGTTGGGCACAGTGTGTCTCTGGACGCGTTCTGTGCCAACCCTGGCAGGGCAGAGAAATCTACTTTTGATAAGGAACTGATAAACTGCCTTGAGAACACCAACAAACCACTGCAGACTCCTTCAGCAGCACGGGCTGCAAACCTGGACTTTTCTACATATTGTGGGGTCTCCTGGGGCAAAGGAGATCCCCACATAAATCTGCCCCTGAAGTCGCCTCTTTCTCTTTGCTGACTGGAAGGGAGCCCAGCTGACTGGTCTGAGATGTCATTCAGGTGTGAAAGTGAGATTAATCCCACCTTCAGCTAATGAAGCCTTGTGGGAAGCCTGCCTCAAGCTTCTTTGATGCCACCAGCTCTGCAGTGGCCTGCCAAAATGAGGAAGGATTCATGAAATACTCTTCAAACTGAGTGAGAGGAGAGGCTTGGCTTTGAAAACCTGTAGAAAAAGAGAAAACCCACAGGCTTAAAGAGGAAGAACCAATTCCTGCATTGTGAAAATTCTTTTAAAGACTTGGAATAACGGCAGCAGGGGAAGATGACCTTGAGTGACTCAAGGGCTCTGTGGGGGAAGGAGCCGTGTTACTCCCAGAAGGAGATGAGGGCCAGAGCAAGGAGCGTTGGGAAAACCTGGGCACAGGATGGGGATGTGGAATGGCTGAGAAAGCAGCTGGAAAACAGCGCAGGCCAAACTGGTTCAGCCCTGTGCAGGAGGAATTTGGGGCCTGGGGCAACAGAGGGTTTGGGGCCACGGCCAAAACAGGTATTACTGAGATAAACTGCAACAAGGAGAGCTTTTTTGAGGCTGAAAACCTTGGTTAGAAGGAGTCCATCCCCCACAGAGCTTTTCTGCAGATGTTAATGGCTGGGGAATGCGTATGTTTTGGTGGGGAAGAGCACCCCATTATTTGGGTTGTGCTAAAACATGTTAGAAGACCTCTTAATCAGATTAGAAATATATTTCCTTGAGCAGAGGCATCCAGCCACCCCTGCTCAGTGATATTTATTGCAAAGTCAGAAAGTCATTAGGTGGCAGAGTTCAGATTTCCAAGTGCATGTTTGGTATAGACAAGTCAATATGTTTTTGTTTTTTTTCTTAATTTAACTTCTTGATTGACTTATTATGTACATTGGCACTTTTAAGAGCTTCAAATAAAACACAGTGAGAGTTCAGAACAAATGTAAATGGCCTAAAAGAAAAGGAAAAAAAATCCTATAATCTTTTTTAATGGCTATAAAACGTGGGAAGGATATATCATAAGCTCCCCGCATGGGGTCCTTGTCTGCGTTCAATCCAGTATTGTAATTTAGACATGACTTTTTATTTAATTTCTGACTGAGAAAGGGAAATTAGAAAACAACATTATCTCAGCTGCTCCGTTATAATGAACAATATTTCACAGTGCCAGTATAAGTTACCTTAAGAACTTATTTTATGAGACAAACATTGGCTGAATTCCACAAACAACTGGGTTTTCTGGTGTCTTTTGTCTGCTGAAGAACCCAAACTTAAGTAAGGTTTTTAATTTCAAATAAAGCTGTCATTGTGGTGACGTGAGTATTACATGGGTGTAACATGTGGACTTCTGCAGTGATGGAAGTGATGGTGGAAGGCTCTGGGTTAGAACCAGGGAATTAATTCCTCATGAAGGACAAAACAGCACTTTTAATGAGCTTTGTCTCATGATAAATATTGTTTTCTGATTTTTTTCTTCCGGAGTTTGTACCTATGTTTGTCTCCAGTGGTGCTTGATATAACACGTATGACAGAGACCCATGGAAACACTTTTTGAGCTTGGTTTTTGGGAAGTGTAGACTGGAAAAAAAAAGTAAAATTCAGGATTCAGTGTTGAAAAAGATGGAGAGAGGCACACAGACAGCAAGGCAAGGTGGAGATACTGCTGCCTTGGACAGTCTCAGGTCAAGACCAGAACAAACCCACTCCTAACAAACTCCTCCAAATATTTTCAAGAACACCAGCCCCAGGGTAGAAAGCTACCTTGGATGAGCAAATGCTTTGTTTTCAGGCAGTGTAAACCAGCCTTCTCTGTTTTTGTTGACCATTGATACAAAATACTGATTTTGGTTGTTTTTCCTACGGGGAAATCCCAGATTGGGATTATGCAGCTGAATGTTTATTTAGCTGTAAATAACATATTCTCCTGTTAATCTCTGTATCAGTTCTATCAATTTTTAAGTGATGGAGATTTATCCAGTTTGTAATTAACCCTTTTGTATGGCAAAAGGCAGGATTTTCTCTTTTCCCCCAGCCACTAAATACATAATGTTCTGATAAATATTTAAGCAGTAATGAGGGACGTAATGCACAGTAATCCATTAGTGCTGCATTCTGGGGGAGCAGCACAGTGCTAAAATGGATGCTGTAAGTGCTAAAATCCCAGATTGAGCAGAAGGACTGCTGACCACTGTGGGATTTGGCTTTGAACTATGCTACAGGTTGGAAAAATACATTTGAATGTGCAGACACGTTTTCTTTGCCTGCCAAGAAAAGCGTCCTTAAAAAAAAAAACCAAACACAAACAACCCAAAACCCCCCCAAACAATAATAACAAAACCAGCTATCTCTGTGAATTGGTGCAAAGATTTTCCAGTCTGAAGACCACCAAAAGCCAAGAGTGGGAAATCCAAATCTGGACCAATGATGAGGTAAAGGTGATGTTAGAGGTACAACCACAACTTGTGACCACAACATGACCACAGCTGGTTCCACTAACATCTAAAACTAGGCTGGAGTGGGGTCTATGAGAACTTTATCTTTTTGAGTAGCCTGTTCTTCTCTTTCCCCCTTTCTTTCCCTTACTCACTAGATCTTCCTGCCAAATCACAATTATGCCTCTGATAGCTGCTTTTCACAGCAGGGTCTTGATTCTTGATTCCCAAGGGCAGGGAGAGGTGAGGTTGGATACCAGGACCTTTGTGCTCGTGGCAGCCACTGCAGCTGAGATTTGTGCTCACCTCCAAGCAGAATCCCAGCAATATTCTCTTTACCCATCTCTGTGCAATGGCAAGTGGCTCTGAAGAGATGTTCTGCTGGGGCACATGGCAGAGCACGATAGGGACATAGTGTCTTAGCAGAAACTGGTGGGAGTTGGTAGAAACCAGCAATGTTTCCTTGAGGTCATGGAAAAGGAAGTTTTCAGGAGTATCTGTGAATTTGCACCTGGACCAATAAACATTTTTTTAATTGTTATTCATTTTACACCTCAATAAAGCTTAATTATAAGTAAGCAGTAAGAAAAGCAGGAGACATGTTCCAGTAATATTGCACTTCTCTGAATCATTCCTGTGGGGCTCCAGCAATTTTGTTACCATGAAGCAAAATAAAACAAATTAAGAAAACTATTCAAAATTCATTTAAAAACATCATCCAAGGAGCATCATAATAAAAGCACAATAAGAGAGACAAGCTCACTTGGCTAATTTCCTTCATGTGCTGTGCATGTTTATAGTGTGTCTCTTAGTATGTTTTAATTAGCATCACAATCATCAACTGGTAACTAACAGCATGTATGGCTCAGGCTGGGAGATGCAGGGCACCTATTTGGAGCAGAGGAGGGGCTGAGCATTTTACATTTTCTCAGTGGGTCAGCAGAGCCTGCTGCTGAAGCAGGGCTGTAAAGCCCTAAGTCTTGGTCAGAGAGAATGCACTTGAAAGGAACACATTTCAAAAAATTGGAATTTCCATTCCTTGGAGCTTCCCATCCTTGGTCCCAACTTTAACCCTTCTGGTCAGTGCAGAACTCATGGGCAGAACACAGTATTTATCATATTGCTTGCTGCCAGCCTGAAAACCACTTTATTTTTTTCTTTTTCTTGTGGGTGTAACATCCTATTTGTGAATTTACTCTCCTCTTGGATGCATCATAAAGAATCTTCCCTGTCCCTGTTTTCACTACAGGAAGCAGGTTGCTCAGTTTGCTTTTGGTGTGCCCTCCCTTTACCGAAGCTCGGCTTGGAACATTTTATTCTGAGAATTACCATATCTATGGCTGCTTTTGTTTTATTTTAATTTAATTTTATTTTAAAAGTGATGCTTCTACCTCCATCTGAGTCCCAGTTGCAGGTGTGGGAACCGTGTCAGGTACCTGAGGCTGTGCCTGAACACAGTGAGTGCAGGTTGGACAGGGCTTGGAGCAATCTGGGATAGGGGAAGATGTCCCTGCCCAGGGCAGGGGATGGAATGAGATGAGGTTCAAGGTCCTTTTCAACCCAGTCCTTTCTAGGATTCTATGATTCTGTGGCATGCACTCACCCAGAAGGGAGGTGAACGTTTCTTAATGTCGTCCAGAACAGAGGTGACCTGCTTCTCCTCATTCTGGGGTGGATTATTTCAGGAAGTCTGTCCAGCTGGGAGCTAGAAACTGCGTCCTAAAGGGATGAAGAGGAAAGAGCCATGACAGACAGACCATGCTTAGTGACCTTGAAAGGTTTTAGGATGCCGTTTACTCTATGTTTGGGTGCTATTCTCGTATCTGGAAAAGCATCACTTCACCAGGCCACCTGCACAAAAGCATGCTCAAGTGTTTCTTCCTTGACAGCCTCATTTAATAGGATTTTCCTCTCCTGACCTGCTTCAGGTACTGCCTCTGGAGCAGCTGACATTGCTGTGCAACAGGGACTTGCAGTGTCCTGCAGGGATCCTATTTTCTTGAGATGTCTGAAATGATGGTCTTTGCATCTGGTAAATGCAGGTGTGTAGAGGAGGTAAAAGTTTGGCCATATTTTCACCTGGGAATACTTTTATCTGATTGCCTGGCCCAGCCACTTTCTGTTATTATTGAGGTATCTTGTGTAATTCACTTTTTTCCTTAAGAATAAGTCAGTTCCCCTTAAGAATATATTATGAACTGCTGCACTTTAGCAGTGTGATAGTTCATAACAGAATCGAGAGGAGCATGAATTATTGTCAGAGCTACATTAGTAATGTGTAATCTGCAGCATTGGTTAATTTGTTTTGATATTAAAGTTTTAATAGGAAATATAATTTGATTGCATTTTAAAAATAAAAACTGATTTTCTGTATTACAGAAAAATATTATGAATAATAAGCAAAAAAGGGGCTAATATAACTAGGCATTTCTATTAACAAAATGAATATGTTTCATACGTTCTCTGTGTACTAATTCAAATCATCAGATGCCAGTTTGAGCTGATTTAACATCAACTACAGCCTTGTTCCTTTGCTTTGCATTTTGCACTGTTGCTAGCGTTACCTTGGGGAGGGGATCAAAGTTTTGCAGTATCAGCTCCCTGCACATCAGTTTTGGCACTGGATTATTAACAGCATTAACACCTTGTGCTGCACCCTTAATGCACCAGAGGGGTCCAGTCTCTATTTATAGATGTTTTCCAATTGGACTGAGAATAAATAAAGAACCCAACTCTGACAACAATGAGCTCTCAGCCTCTTAAAGAGTGTGGGTGGCTCATGCTGGTGGCAACGTGCGGTGGGTGTGTTATTAGGATTGAGGCAGGGGAATGGCAGCTCAGCAGAGGTGCAGCCCTAAGGGTGATGAGTGCTCTGGTCTGGTGTGAAAACCACACTGGGTCAAAAGAATCATAGAATTGGTTAGTTTGGAAAAGCCCTCTAGGACCAGTGAGTCCAACCATTCCCCCAGCACTGCCAAGGCCACCACCAACCCATGTCCCCAAGTGCCACACCTTGGCACTTGGCTTTTAAATCTCTGCATCTTCAAATCCCTGCAGGGATGGGGACTACAGCACTGCTCTGGAAGGCAGTGCCAGGGCTGGATAACCCTTTCCATGAAGAAATTTTCCTTGATATCCAGTTTAAACCTCTCCTGGTACAATTTGAGGACGTTCCCTCTCCTCCTGTTCCTGTTCCGTGGCAGCACAGCCCGACCCCCCGGCTGTCCCCTCCTGGTAGGGAGTTGTGCAGAGCCACAAGGTCCCCCCTGAGCCTCCTTTGCTCCAGCCTGAGCCCCTTCCCAGCTCCCTCAGCCTCTCCTGGGGCTCCAGCCCCTTCCCAGCTCCATTTCCCACCCTGCACACGCTCCAGCCCCTCAGGGTCTCTCCTGTCCTGAGGGGCCCAGAGCTGTCCCCAGCACTGGAGGTCTCACTTCCAACAAAAGGTTTATTTTATCTTTTTCTATCTTTTTTCAGCAATGCTCTCCCATGGGAGCCCAAGCTACACTGTTTTCCATATTCAGCAGCTTCCAGTGTACTCCAGTGTACTTCTCTGCCATGCTGGAGCTGAGGCTCCAGAGGGTAAACTGTTGCTGTGGTGTTTTTCCACCTTTAATAAGCTGCTTTGCCCCCTCGTAGCTCTGTCCTTACGCTGTGTGACCTTGTTTACAGTGGTTAAAGACCTCGGGGCACTGTTATTGAAGAATGTGAGCTTAGAGTAATGGAAGGGTAAAAGCTGTCCCATGGCGAGCAGCTGAAGGTACATGATCTATTCAGCTTATCAGAAAGATATAGAGGAGAATTGATGAGAGAATGTATTTCCTTCCTGGATCCTTCAGTGGATACCAAAGGACTCCTCATTCTAATGGGAAAAGATGTAACAGGAGCTGAGGATTGGAGTCTAAAGCTGCAAGATGTCAAATTGGAAACAAAACACATATTTTTCTCAGTGAGGATAATTAACCATGGATAATGATCATCAAGGGGAAAAGAAGATTTCTGCCTTCCTGATGACTTAAAAAAAAAAAAAGCCTTTCTTCCTTAAAAAAAACCTTTGAGTCAAGCAGATGATTTGAAACCAGACACATTTGAATGGCTGACATGGAAAGACAGGATGTTTTTTTATGCTAGATATCCAAAAGACCCTTCATATGTCAGAAAAGTCATCGCTATGTGGGATCACTGCATCTGGGATCTTTGCCTAGGTAATTCTATTTCACCCGCCTTGACAGCTCTCCTGTTTCATTTACATTTCAGCTGGATCCTGTCCTTGATTGGGGACAGACCCCAGTCTAGGATGGATCTTATGATCGACCACAGCTTTCCTGGTTCTGGCGGAAACAGGGAGATGCATTGCTGTCTCCAGTCAGCTGCTCACTGGGTTTCACTCCAGAGGTAGCACTGGGAGATGTTTGTGTGAGTCACCATCTTTGGAAGGGAGGCAAGGTGAGAGTTCTGGATGTAGGAAAGGGAGAAGATTATTAGTGGAGCAGACAAAGAAGGCACATCTGATGAAAGTTCAGTATATTATTATTATTATTATTATTATTATTATTATTA
>VXBU01013125.1:0-18277 GCA_013400315.1 Bombycilla garrulus | reverse complement strand
CTTGCTCAAACAGGGAAAAAAAAAAAGTACAGATGGCAAAAATCAGGTTCCAGGGTTTTCTTGCTCTTTGGCTCTCTAATCAGTGATCAGTATTTACTATTTGCTGCTTAGCACCCCATGCAGAAAGCAAAGCAGACTCCCAGCAAATTGATTTGAACGATAATATTTTATTAAAGTTCTGTTTTTAGTTGCTCTTGCAGCTGCAGCTGAGCAATTATGGCATTTCAAGAATAATTTATTGGTTATTGGATCCAAGATATTATTNATGTCCCCAGGTGCCACATCCACACGGCTTTTCAACCCCTCCAGAGACGGATGGGGACTCCACCACGGCCCTGGGCAGCTCTGCCAGGGCTGGACAGCCCTTTCAGAGCAGTTTTTCTAAATTACCCCAATTCCTGCACATATCCCTCAGCTTCAGTTTATGCCCATCCAAAGGATAACTCGCATCACCAGCTCCAGCACCAGGCCTCAGCAGGAATGGGAACGGCTCAGGAAGTGCTCCCTTGGTCCCACACTGAAGAGGGGTTCCAAGATGAGATCAGATCCTGCCCCTGTTTTTTATTTATTTCTATTTCTTGCACAGCACAAAATGGAGATGCATCAACATCAAGTTGCACCCCGTTTCGGAAGGCCCAGTTCTGGACAGATGGAGCGGTGGCGACAGGGTCAGTCTCATCAGAAATCAGATCTAAAGGGCCAGGTCTGTCTTAAACAGATAAATCATTTCTCAGGAGTATTTAGACACCGGGCAGCTTTCATCTGTCAGCGAGCGTCAGAGAGCAAGCAAGCTAAATTAATTAATTGAATTGCCCAAGGTCATTGAGGAAATCAGCAGAAGAGGTCAGCCATGGCCACAAACACCCGCAAATCATCATCCCCATCGCCCCAGGTGGGGTCTCAGCAGGAGCGTGGGATGAGAAGGGTTAAGCCGGGCTAGATTGAAGAGAGACATAATTATCCCAGGTAAGAATTAACTTGCGAGGAATTGGGAGCAAGGCACCACCTGACTCAAGCAAAATGATCTAAATCTGTCTGTCCCACGCTGATCCCCACGCGGCTCTCCGGCAAATGATGCACCAGAATTAACTGAAAGTATTTTGCAGTAGGTACATTTCACCCCTCGGAGGGATGCTATAAATGTTGGTCTCACAGATGCCAGTCCTGCAGTACCCTGAGATAAGGAGAGAGGGTTTAAATCCAAATCAGTGCCAGCACTGCCTCTGGAAAGCTCTCACAACAATTAAAGCAGAATTATAACAGGCTCCCGGGAGTGACCACAGTTTGGATTTGAAGGGTGAGGGATCCTGGTCTCTCCACCTTGTTTCAGGCAAATGAAGCCTGTGTTTTATGACTTTTGGGACCTTGTGGCTAGGAAATTAAAAAGTTAGCAGGGTCACTGCTGGGCATTGGAATGTGACTGTAAGCCAAATTGTTAATCCAGTCTGAAGGTGTTCTAGGCCAGGGGTAGCTGTCCCACTCCCTGCTGCTTCCTAGAGGAGCTCTGGAGAACAGACCGAGCCAACACCATCCCTGACTGCCTGCTTGGGTCTGGCCACCCCAGCAGCAGTACAGATGATGTTTGTCTAGAGAATGGCCCAGTTGGGCTCATTTTGGAGGTATGGCCTTTTTGGTCTGCCTTCGTGGCTTCTTTGTCTAAGAGAGAACTTGCAACCTCGGCTACAGCACAACAAGGGCTATCAAGGTGAAAAAGCAGAGGTAGAAATGTTCATCTGGACACATTAGCAGTGATGCTGCTCTTTGGAATGGCCTCTAAAGGACAGATCCAGGACTGTCCCCCAGTCTGCTCACCCCATGGTTACCTGCACCCTTGTGCTTCCAGGATCCAGGCTGGTCTCCTGGCTGATCCCACCAGTGATGCTCAGGTTTCTCTCCCAAAGGTTCAGGGTCAAGATGACGCTGTGGCCAACCCTGAGCCACTCTGCATCTCCATCCTGTCCTGTGCCATGGTTTGCTTGCTTGCCCACAAGGGCTAAATCACAGCTCTTGTTCTTGACATTGCCCTGGAGCACATCTGCAGGATTCCCTGGGAGGACTCAGAGGCATAAAAATAGTCATCAGTCACGACCTGAGCAAACTTCTGATCCACAAGTATGTTTCTTCCTTGCTTAGGCTCCACTTGGCTGCAACAAACCGTGAGCACCGAGATTTATTCCTTGTATTTGGTTTCTGTTGTTAACTCCTTATTTCCTTGGGATTATGGAAGAACTTGTTTCCTTAAGAAATAAGTGCATGCAAGCATGGGCTGGAGTTTGATGATCTGGGAAATCATGAAGGAAGTGCATAACTGTAGCACATCATTCTCCTCTGGCTTCATCTGCTCCCCCCTTAGCACCCAAGGGGATGATCCCTGCCCATGGTCTCCCTCAGAATCTGTAGGGAGCAGCCAGACTGGGCTTGCTGGGATGAACCCAAGCTGGTTTGGATGTTATGATTGTCACCAGCCCCACAGCGTGACCTGCTGTCCTTAAGGACACTGCTCAGTGGTGGGCTTGGCGGTGCTGTGGGAACAGGTGGACTCAATGACCTTGGAGGACTTTTCCCACCTAAATGATTCTATAATCCTATAATTTTGTCCCTTCTCCTGTGGGTGGCTGGAGTTCGGTCCTCCTGTATCAGAAGGTTTGCACACCTGAGAACCCAACAGTTTTTTTTCCCAAATATCTGAGTTGGTCTTACAAGAGAAACACACAAACACACCTCCACCTCAGAGCCTGAAATCAAAGTATACAGCTACTTGTGCAATACACTAGAGAAGGATTTACTCTGAGCCATTGGTCCCCATGCTGTGACCTGCAGCAGTGCAGACAGGATGGCCTGAGTCCTCCTTACCGTGACCCTGAAGTGGTCAGTCAACAACTGACTTAGACCCTGAAGACAGAATTCTGCTGAAATTCTGTCCAAACAAATCTTCCCCAGTTGCGACTCCACCTCTGCCTGGGGGTGCCTCAGCCTGGGGCAGAGCAGGGGGACCCCTCAGAGGGCCAGCAGCACCCTTGGGTGGTAAATTAGCAGCACCAGGCTCACCAGAGCCCGGCTTGGTGTGATCTGGGCTTTGGCAAATAACTGGGTTTTCCTCAGGGAATGAGAGCGGGAACTTAAGTGGTCTTGGTACACTGAGGTCTTGGGGTGATGAGGACAAGCAGTGTCCAAGCAAAATGGGCTGGTCTGGAGCAAGACCTGGGGATGCTGGCCGTGGGATGCTGATTTCACCTTCCATGCCTTTGCCTCTGGCAAGTCGCTTAACAGTGAGGTTTCCCTCTGTGTAAAATGGGTAGAATAATCACTTCCTACCTTGCAGGGGAGACATGAGGATTAATTAATTAATTAATTAATTAATTGTTTTGGAAGTAATTAAGTTTCTTATTTTACAATGAATTGCTCTTTTCTTTCTGGCCTTTTTTTNCCCTTTGAAAACTGTTGTGTTGTGAGGGACCTTGAGTTTCACCATGGCCATGAGCTGATGAGTTCCCCAGGGCCAGGACAGCTTCAATTCCTTGCTGGAAAGACAGAGAGGGGGGTCTTGCCATTCCTGCTGGGTTTGCAAGTAACAACCACCAAGCCATGGCCCTCCTGAGCCAGGTTTTAAAACCCAGCAGTGCCGTTTTTCCCATTTGAAAGACCAAATCCTGCCAGCCTCCAGCTCCTCTAATACCTAGTGACTGGGGCTAGGGCACATGAAATGAGGTCTTTGCCTCTGAGAGGCAGCAGGGCTGGGTTCTGGGTCCCTCTGGTGTGCCCAGGTCTTGGGGCTGGTCCCTGTTCCCCACTGGCAGCTCTGAGCCACAGCCTCTCACCGATCCCGTGGAGCTGGCAGAGTTCTGTGGCAGTCAGGAACCTGCCGTGGGAGCCGGTGTTCTGGCAGAGGACAGAAGCAGTGACACACGACTCTTGCAGAGATCGTTTGTTTTTGCCCATCTTTCCTAAACCAGCCAAGTCTTTCAAACTGCAATTAAGACTTTTGAAAGCGTCTCCAATCCTTGAGATACCTTGAATTTGGTATCAGAACTCATATATTCAGACTGTCCTGAATTAACCATTTAAGATGCAGAGCTCAAAATCTCTTGTTATGTCTTAATTTTCACCAAAGTTGCAAGAAACAAGACACATGAGGAACCCAGCACTTTCTGCTCTCAACAGACACCTGACAAAGAGATAAGTATGGCTAATTCCCCATGGCATTATTTGTAGACAGTGCATAGGTATGGGTGAATTATTGCTGTCCCTGACGGTCTCATGATTTTTTTTTCCCCTTCTCATATGATCTTTTTTTCCTTGCCCGATATTTTGACATCTGAGAAATTCATATTGGCAGGTTGATCTATATTGTCTAATACAACATGGAGTGTAATTAATCACAAATCCTGCCCAGTTTTTTTTTCAGCAACTTCAGACACAGCAAAATCACAGAGATCTCTTTCAAGATAATGATGATTGCATAACTAATTTCCACTGAAAACTTGCCATACAGACCAGAACCACTTAAAAAAATAAGATTTGCACACAGGCTTTAAATTATGCTTCTGTATTTACTACTGCAGAACCAGCTCTATGCAGAGACTTGGGAAGTTTTGCAGTGAAGAACTGAGAAAAAAATGCACAAGGAGGGTTTTTCATCAAGAACTGAAAAACTCTTGAGGAGAAGCAGAAGACATTTGGCCAGAGTAGGACTAAGCCTTACAACAGAAATGCTCCTAGAATGGTTTTTAAAGTTAAAACTCAAGGAAAGCTGACAGGAGAGGAGAATCACTAACTTCAGGATGATGCATATTCTGGTAGTAGAAATCATAGCATATCTTTATGTTAAAATAAAGGATAGGGCAGAACCTGCCACAACTCAAGAATCAAATCAAATCATTAAACATTGCACTTTAAAACAGGCCACTGGATCAAATCTGGGATTGGCCAAAGCTAAAAAACCCCATGAAGCTTCAGCCACCAGTGTCTCATTTTAGAAAGGAGACCTGCATAAAAATGGAGAAATCTTTTCACTATGAAGAGAAGAGTGAAGAAGAGGGCTAAAGGGTGGCAAGAGGCAGGGGAGTTACTTCGAGGTGTTATTTCAGAGACTAACAACAAATCTCCACCTCAGATCATAGGACACAGCAGAAAAACTCACACTCAAACCAGCAATAGCTCAGAGGAAATTACAAGGATTTGGAAGCTCCAAGCTGAATGCACGCCCACCGAAAGAAAAGGGGAAACAAAAATAGCTGGCACCTTCAATCTAGAACTATAACGGGACAAAACCCACCAACCAACCAAGGAAAAAATAAAAGAAGAAGAAAAAAAAAAAAAGAACAGGAAGATTTTGAGGAAAAAATTGCTGCAGTGGCAAACATTGGTAATAAATCAGAGGTAGGAGCCTGAAGGTTTGTAGGGCAATTACAACACAAGAACAATTGCACTGTCAGACTGAAGTTTCCTCTACCATGGTACCCTGTGTCAAACAGCAGCTGATACAGATGTTTAGGAAGGCACAGCGCAATATTTAGTCTCACAGGACCCTTTCTCAGCCTTCAGGGATTTGAGGCTTGGTAGCTTCCAGCAGACCTCACCATGGACTTCAGGCGTTTATGATATAACAGTAAAATTTATAGAAGATTGATTGGGCCTCAGCAGAGAAACTGAGATTTTCACATCTGTACTCAGTACAAAAAAGCCCAGAGTGTGCTACACTTGTAAGGTCTGTTTCAGGGCGTTCAGCAGAAGATAATCCAGAAACTGAAGTTCCAGTAGTGGAAATCTAAAGTGGCTTGGTACAAGGAACACAGTAGTTATTAGAGTGGGATGCTTCTCTGGTTCTTCTCTGAGGTGTAGAGGAACTTGAGAATGACCTTGGTCACACTTTTCTGTGCTGTGTCCTTGCTCGATGTCACTGTGACTCCTGCACACACACACACACTCTCCTCCAGGGTGTCTGCAGAGTGACAGCGCCCATAAATCTCAAGTCTGCACTAAGTAAACTCTTAGATGTAAAGATGATCATCAGGGCCTTCATGGTAAATACCATATCACAAAGAAGACTCAACCCATCCTTTGTAAAGGGAAGACAAGCTTTTAAATCTGTTAGAGCTCTCTGAAGGTCTTGTTAAGAATATAGAAAAAGTAATCTGATGTCACACAGGTAAGCTTTTTATGACATTACATGCTGAAAGCTCAAGAAGCAGCTGGAAGGGTAGGACCTTTAATCAATTAGTGATTAAATGGGGTAAAATCCCAAGGAAATGGAGCATATAAATAACTTGAACAAGTTATCAGTGGAATCCTCTGTGTGTATGTGTGTGTAGTAAGATTCATTCGGTTCAGCATATTCATAAATAAGGCAGGAAGGAGTGTGGATAGTGAGACAAAGCTCAGTGATATTCAGGACAGCAAAACCCAGAGCTGACTGGTGATACTTGCTGAGATCTGCTGTTGGGTTGGGTCTGGTTTTGTTGGACTGGGGTGTGGCTCCACTCCATATGCAGAGAGCATCAACCCCAGGCACTGGGAAACTACATGCTAAAGAAAATAACACATCTCTTGAGTTAGAGCAAGCAAAGTCAAGTGCAGTTGCACCAGCGGAGTTATTATCTTAATTTAGACGTTACAAATAAGGTTATGTGACCAATCTTGATAAGTAATTGGCGAGTGGCCCTCTATATATATGGTTATGTTTCTTATCCCTGTTCCTGACTGGATCCTGCACCTTCAACCTTACCGAATGTATTGTTACACCGAGCTTGTTTCCAGGTCTTCCAAGATTGATCCCTGCGGTAGCCTTTGAAACTCAACCCTTATATTTGGCACAGCTTTATCCTTTTTTATTTTAACCATTTTTAGAGTTCATTTGTTTCCTAGACCATCCTCGTTGTTCCCGTCCCTCTATTTTGCCGAGCATCATCCCACCTGGACTGGTCTTGAGGAATGAGTGTTGGCATGACGATCTGCAACCCCAAGTTACGAGAAAATAAAGTTGAAGTTCAACGTTGCTAAATGTAAAGTAATGCACAGACATGCACTCTGACTTGTCTATTACCTTCAGAAAAGAGAATGTGGTGTCACAACAGGTAATTCTGAGCAACAGTTAGCTCACTGCTTGTTTACAGGCAGAAAAGCAAACTGGCTGCTGGCGATTGCTGAGGAGGAGTGAAGAACAAGCCAGGAATGTTCTGCAGCTGCATGAATTGCTGTTACATCTGCATCATCCCTTTCAGAACCTCCTGTCCCCGGAAGGAAAGCATAGGGACAAGACTGGCAGGATTGTCCAAGAGAAGAATGGCTTCACACAAGGTCCAGGAAAGTCCACCAAAAAAGGTGAGTGTGGAGAAAGAAGTGTATAAAGCCAAAGGAGTTCATCCTGTACATGGTGAGCTCCCCAGCTTGTCAAAAACAAATAAGGTGGAAGCTCAGAGTTGATGTGATTTCAGGACTCAATAGAACTAATTAATGGAAGAGAAATCCATGAAGACCTTTGATACAGATCAAGCACCTTCACCTCAGAAAGCCCTTCTGCTGGAAATTAAGAGAATTTATTTGACACAAAGTGATTTATGCTTGCCACATTCTTATATTTGTCTCCAGGCTTGAGCCAGGAGCAATGGTCAGACAGGGAGCACTCGGCCATGGGGTCTTTTGGGTTGAGGTAGCTTTTGTATTTTTTGCGACAGCAAAATCCCTAAATTCTACAGCATCTCAAGAAGCATCTCAGAGGCCCTGTGCTCTGGACAGACACCTGGAGCAGCTCACGCCCTCCCCAGCCACCTTCCCAGGCTGCCTGCATGCTCGGGCAACCAGCACACTGCCTCCTCTCAGGGTCATTTGCTCAGAAATAAGGGTGAGGAACACATTTTTGAAATGAGGTGTGGGTTCTCGTGCCTAATTCTGAACCAGGACCATTTCAGAGCTGAGGGCTGTCCAAGCACAGGGGATGACTAACCACAATCCTCCCAGGAAGAACAGGATTCCCCTCCTAGAGGGAAGAACAAATGGGAAGGAGGGTGTGACTATTGTCACCCATCTTGCACGAATATCCTGAACAATGTCCATGTCATGGAGACACTTGGGACACCCAGAAGCCTTTGGAAACCTGAGTTCTGCTCCCTCCAGTGAGAAGGAGGAGCAGGATTCCATCTCTTTGCTGGCAGAAATACAGCCCCGGCCTACATGCCGCTCCTGCTGCCGCCGCATTTAAATCTCACCAACCTCTCTGCTCTACCTTAAACCACCAGCTTTAGAGGTCCCCACTCATCAAAGTCTTGTCAGGCAGCAAGAGGGGGAACAAGGAGGGCTTAATTGATCAGCTTCGAAAGTAGCCTTGAGAACTTGATTCAGATATTGACTTCCAACGAGCTGGTTTAACTCCAGCTTCCAGAGCCAGCAATGGCTGAACATCAAAACTATTAACCTCTGGCCTTACCAGTTGGTGAGACATCACAGCAGCAGTAATTAGGAAGTCAATCGGAATCACATGTCTCACTTACACTGGCATGTCAATCAATAGTGCCAGTGACAGATTCATTAGGCCAGGCCTTGCAGCACAAGCTAGTAACAACCTCATAAAATACGCTTTTGAGGCAAGGCAAAGAAAAATCTGCTTGGAGGACTTGACTAGATGACAATATGTATTGATTAGGGCTCAAGCAATTTATGAAGTGCTACTTGCTCTGCAACCTTTCTGTCTCGGTGTTAAATTTTCCCAAGTAGTTGCTAAATAAAACAAAATATTACACTTTTTAAAGCCTTCTTCTGACAGGGCATTTTTTTTATTTTAGTTACAACTTACAAATAATCTAGCAAGGTAAAACTTCTATAGTTACTTAATGGTGAAAGGTATGTTTCATTTCTCTGGCCATTAGGCTTTGATAGAAGATATCCATCTAGATGAGAAAAAAAAATTATCTGAAATAGTATTAGGAAAATCTCTTACCTTCCAGAGTCAAATTTCATTTTAGCATTACTTTCTTTAGAACTTTTAATGAACATTCTTTCTGTCAGGTCACAAGAAAAGTGGATATTTTTGTTTTTAAAACCAAATTAAAAGATGGATTTGTGGACTACAACCAGATCTCTACTGCTTGTTGCAAATGGTGTTCTTTAAAGACAGATACAGTGTAATTGGGAATTTCATGAAATGCTCCTTTCAGTGTTTTCATGGGATCTTTGTGACTTAATTTGCTTGTATCTGTTTTTTGTCAGGATTCCCC
The DNA here is from genome assembly GCA_013400315.1 of Bombycilla garrulus. Taxonomy (NCBI): domain Eukaryota; kingdom Metazoa; phylum Chordata; class Aves; order Passeriformes; family Bombycillidae; genus Bombycilla; species Bombycilla garrulus. The sequence continues at coordinate 9,068 of VXBU01013125.1, read as the reverse complement.
CATGGTTCATAAGGACTCTCTGCCCTCTGTTCACTCTGTCACTGCGTGGGGGATTTATTTCCTCATGCCCTGCACAGTGAGGGAGCATCAGGCTTCAGGGGAAAGTGTCAGTGCAGTGGCCTGCAGTGACATCTCTCTCTGCTGGATTTCAGGACTTGCATACCTTGACGCTCTGTCCAAGACAATATCAGAACCAGTGCATCTTTATCTCACTAGCCCAAGACACCAAAATGCATCTGCAATGGTCTGGTGGGACAATTTTCGTGAGTATTGAAGAAAAAAAGGATTTTTCAGAGTCTGTCTCAGTGTATCAGAAATTGTCTGAATTTGTCTCTGGCTGGCAGGGCACGTGAAAAATATGTGGAGGCAGCTACAGTGAAGACCAAATAAAAATTTGTTTTCATAAATTTTGGTGCTAAAAGTACATCTCTGGGTTCTTCTGCTACAGGAATGCGCTCAAGTCCTCACTCAGCATTAGCAAGACTAACTCCTTGCTAAGTATAATTTTAGTAACACTCTGTGGTACCAAAGATTGTTGAAAAGTGGCAAAATGGTCACCAGATTTCAGCAACCCCTAGCAAGGGGCTTGGGAAGACACAGGAGAGAGATTCTGACTCTCTGTGAAGTGAGCACTGATGATTTTTGCCTTTTCTTGCCATCCTTTTTTCCCTTCCCTAATGCATCTCCTACTTAATTTTCCAGCAGATATTTCATTGCCATCAGGATCATCGTAGTGATCAACTTTAATAATTTATGGCCTTGTACAGGAAAGCTCTTAGAAAATCCTAGAATCCAAGAATCACAGGGCGGTTTGGGCTGGAAGGGATATTAGAGCCCATCTCATTCCATCCCCAGCCCTGGTCAGGGACACCTTCCACCAAACCAGGCTGGTCAGAGCTCCATCCAGCCTGGCCTGGAACACTTTCCAGCCCTTTTGACACTTTAACATCTTCTTCACTTCTAGCTAAGTGTTAAAGATATCATGCAAGTGTTTGACTGGTCGGAGTTCAAAGGCTTCTGATTGTAGGGAAGGTTTCTCCATTTTTTTTCCAAGTGTCTTTAGCTCTGAGGTAGCAAGGGAATATTTCTCAGGGTGGAAAAGTTGATCCCCTCTAAGGCCACCATGTCCAGAGAAGGCCATCATCTCTTATTTTCACATCAGATTAATAAAACCACCGAAGCCGCCGCTGTGAGGCAAAGACCTAATACTTTGGAATGACAATGACTGAGGGCTTGCTAATTTGTTAATGACAACAGTTTTCTGGTAAATTATTTTGGGAACTTTATTAATGTTAATAGTACAGTTGGACCAATAATTTATAACGATTTATTTCCTTGCCAAAACCAGACGTTTCTGCTCTCGATTCATCCAAGAACAGATTGTAGTTTTCTCAAATTGATTAATTACTTTAAATTACCTGCCAGATAACTTCTGCAAATAAGTCTGGCTTTGGGTCTGGTTCGCAAGCAGTTCACTGTTGTGTACTACACATGAAAGCTGAACTGTGGAACGGGACAGGTAATTCACCCAGGGAGTTTGATTTTCCAGTTTGGGGCATGAAATATTTTAAATTGTTTTCACTGCCAAATGTCTGTGGGTAACACATTAAATTGTCCCCTCTCCAATTCTCTCCAACACTCCTGCCAGTAAACTCTTCATTCCACCAAACAATCCTGCCAGTAAATTAAAATTCCCTAGAATAACCAAGAGAAAAGGCCATAAACAGGATCTAAGTAGAAACAACTTGATTTTAAATTCAGAATTAATACACATGACCATATTTTTCCATTACTTCTCATGTTGTACCAATTAATTCCTAAAAACTTCAACCATCTTTCCTAAAATAATCCCAGGTGGTTCAATAAAATCCAGTGGAAACGGAAGAGTGAACTGGGCATGAGTTGTTGAGTGCTGGGAATCCTTCATATTATTTCTAACATGGAAAGTTTTGGAAAGGAGGAGTATTCACTCCATGTACAGATTGGAAGAAGGTCTCTTCGCATATGGTTTCCTCTGTAATAGCAGTTGGTTTCCCATAGAAAAGCAAAAGATTTAATGAAAAAGTAATAACGGCTTACATTGGCAAACAGTGAAACCAGCTGTGTTTTTGCGAAAAGCGATAAAATCAGTTTGTTTCCTCCAGTAGGTTGACTTTTTGAGACTTTCTAAAGACCCTTTGGTTTTATCCCTCAGTAAAGTTATTTTTAAGGGTCTAATGAGAGGGCCGATTCCAGCTCATTACAAACTTTGTGCTTGGGGAGAGGCAGTTCTCCCTTTCCTCCTGCCTCCCCAAACAACCCTGGGTGAAGGCGAGGGAAACCCTTGGGCAGCCCCATGACCCCACCCCATTCCCCCTGTGACACAATCCCTGGTGACACGTCACCCAGGCTGAGGTGGCAGCAAGATGTGGATGTGAGGATGTTCATCTTCTCTGCCCCTCACAGGACCCTGGCTGCTTGTAGCTGAAGAAATCCTTCTGTTGCCACAGCTCAGAGCTGCTGGTGTGGACAAGCTGTGCTGGTCACTGCCATTTTAATTGTCTGGACTCGGAGACCTGCTTGGATGGTGCCAGCTGATGGGTTTTATCCAAGCCTGGCGAGTCCCTGAATCATTTCTGCACTTCAGCTTGGACTTTGCAGGGCTGATTTGCTCCAGTTTTATCAACACACAGATCCGGAAGAGGAAACTATTGAATTGATATCACAATTAAAATTCAATCAGTGCGGTACTCGGTTGTAATCTCTGAATCAGCACAATAGGTCGTGAAATCAAATTATGAGGTATTAGAGGGAACGGGTTGTTGCAGTCATGTCTCAGCAAGTTTAATGGGGAAAAAAATCTTTGCTGTGCTGTTGGTGCAATGCACGGGCACAGCTGGTGTAGCAGCACCTGTGTCCACATGATGTTGATGGCTATAATTCTCTTCTGATTTAAGGCAACTTTAAAACAGTAGAACAAGCAGAAAACACATCATGGATGTTCATGTCTACATGAGATACAAAACTTTTTCTGCCTTTTACACTTCTGATTTATCAAAGACTATCTGTGTGGACTCTTAAAGAGTCAGTTGTTTCCTTAACATCATTTCATGAGTGAAGATGCAATGAAGTGACTCTCCTGTAGCAGAAGGACTGTCCTTCCTTCCTGCTGGGTGGATGGGCACGTGTCCCTGCATCCCCAATCCCCACATCCCTGAAATCATCCCTGGAAGGGCTCAAGAAGCAGCTGGATGTGGCACTCACTGCTGTGGTTTATTTGACAGTGTGGTCAATCAAGGCTGGACTTCTTGGTGATTTTGGAGATCTTTTTCAGCCTAAATGATTCCATGATTCTGTGACCCATGTACCATCCTGGCTGTGGCTGCTCCATCCCTGGAAATATCCAAAGCCAGGTCGGATAGGCTTGGTGCAGCCTGGGATGGTGGAACAAGATGAGCTTTAAGATCCCTTCCAGCCCAAACCATTCCATGATTCTCTGATACCCCTTCCCCAAAAAGTGTGGCCATGAGCCTGCAGACTCATGAAGATCAGTGGCAGATCATGGGAGCTTTCAAAAATGTGTGATTAAGAGATGGAAGAAAATCCATGTTTGGAGAAAGTGATCATTACAGTCTCATAAACAGGGGTGTTGAATTCACAATTCTGCCATGGTGTCTATGAATAATAACTTTTTAAAAAGTAAAAAGGAATCCAGAGGAAATACAAAGTTTCTGCAAAACTTTTTCTGGTGTCCCAACCAGCTTGCTTCTCTAGTACAGAGGATTTTAAATGCCTCATCTAAAATTTTTCAGCGGTCCACCTAAAAATCTAAAATCAGAAGACATCCAAAATTATTTTTTTCCTCGCTCATTTTTCTCCTCCACTACTGTCTCCCATGACGTTTGGGAGGCTGGGTACTCTAAGGACATTAAAGACTTTTCTGAGATGTTTTACCTCAATACTTTATGAACGCAAGTCACACAAAACATCCATTTTGGGGTTGAAAATTTATTTTTAGAGATCTGCTGGGTTTTATATGGGAAATCTTCTTGGATTTGTCCAGTGGAAAGTTTCCCTCTTCGTGGCAGGGGAGACTTGAACTAGATGATCATTCAGGGCTATTCCAACCCAAACTATTCTATGATTCTGTTATTCTATGGCTCTCATTTTATCTGATGCAATGACTGCTGGTAAAGTTTTCATATTTTGTAGCTGACAAATTTTTTTTAAGGAAAACATGGTTGATTTGTGTTTAATTTGTGGAATAGGTTAAAACAGAAAAAGAAATAGCTGGAAAATAGAAAACCATTTTTAAAAAATGAATTAAATTTTGAAATTTTCTTAAGAGCTACTGTTGGAAAAAGTTTAAGAATAGGATAGAAATTGTTTCATTATAGCATGACCATTTTGACTAGCCCCCAAATAATTTTTTTAATTAGCTTTTCAATTGCACGAAAAATAACCAAGAAATAATTTGAAGCTATTACTGGGCAGTCCCCGTCTTCCTCTTCAGGTTTCCATTCTCGAAATACTATTTCTTCCCTAGATCTTGGGGAAAAAAAAAAAAAAGATTATTCTTATTTTTTTTTCGGAGAATCTAGTATCCTTCCAGCTAACACTAGTGTGCTTGTATCAGAAGAAAGAGTAATTTCTCTCTCCCATGTCTGGTTGATGGAAAATCTTTTGGTCTTTTTTGAGACTCTGTAGACCTGAGGTCAGTCTCTCACCCTGAGTGTGGAGATTCTGTGGAGATTATTCCCATTCCTCTTGTGGCTGGGTAAAGCAGCGGGGGCAGATGGACCCTTGAGGAGCCTGTCCTGCACCCAGTTCCCAGACAGGTGCGAATTTCCTTCTCAGCACAGGCAAGAGGCTTCAAGAACAGCTCCACATCTGTCACTTGGCTTTGTTCTGTACTCCTCATACATGAAAATTTCTATTTGAAGCTTCTCAAGAGTGAGATGATGCTCTGGCTCCAATACCAACTGTCTTGTCCAGTTAGCTTTCATGTTTTAGTAATCTTCAATGAAAAAGCATCCAGGACAAAAGCAAGTAATAAGCAATATTTTATAAGGGAGACAGAATGACTTGAGGCTGACAACTTATTTCCATGTCAGGAGGACGTGGTGAAAAACCCAAACTCCAGACTTCCCATGGATCATCACTGCTTTGTTTTCTCTCTGTGGGAAAGGGGTCCAGGGGGCACTGGTGCATTGTCACCAGGTCCTGGGTTCTGCAGGGACAGGTAACAAACACAAGGGTCCCATAACCACATTCTCTTGCTGAAGTAGGAATAAGTAAAGGAAAAACCTCTTGGTCGCCTACCAGAAGTGTCAGGTTTGTGCTCTTATTCTCTCAGTGCCCAGTTCATCAGCAATCTCTGGTAAAAATATCACAAGGATCTTCATTTTGGTTTCACCTGCTGTAAACAAAACCCACCTGCTTTTCCTGGGCCCACCTCCCTGGCCACTTTTCTGTGTTTTGTTGACAATTTTTGACACTGTTACTCCTTCAAGGCTCCTGCAAACACCAAGAGCAAATTTGAAAGGAAGGTTCTTCCCCAGAGAATAACATTAGGAATGACAGGAGCAATTTCTGTGTATGCAGGGGAGACTTCTTGTGGCTTGTTGAAAAGATGAAAGGCAGGAAGACTGTCACTTAAAAACAGAAAAGCAACCTCAAGTAGCAAACCAATAGCCATGTGGTTTCACCTCCTGTTGCAACTATTTTTATCACCACTTTATGCTCCATTGACCAATGGATTTTTTTTTCCCAGCTTTACACTTTTATATATATTATCCGTAACACAGGACTATTATTTTTATCTTCATCATTACATAGCGCTGCTTTTTGTGCCATTTAGACATGAACCTCATTTGAACCCTAAAGCCCCATTTGTGGCACACAAAAATACTGTCATTTACATTCTGTGCCAAAGTATTATATAAAAAGCATCAAACGGGAGGAAAGGCAGGAAGCTGGGAGTAAAGATATATAGTCAGCAAAGTATATAACTTCTGGCATATTACTGCTTAATCCTAACATAATTATTCTCATCCTTTTATTTGATTAACTTCTAATAGTTCCTCTTGGTGTTAAAGGTCCCAGTCTGATCATTTGATTTTAGTGTCTGCTATAATTACCGATAATGTTCTTTGCAAGACAATTTAATGATAACCGCATAATGGCCTATATGAAGAAAGCTGCAGGGTTTCAATGCTTTTGAGTAATATAAAATACATTAGACTAACACAAGCTATCAACATGACAGGGAATGTTTGATTTACACCAAGGACTACGTTATAGAGTTGTGGAATTTTTTTTTTNTTTTTTTTTTTATTTTTTTTATTTTGCAGCCGTTTACAATAAATGACAGAACAGTTGGACAATCTGCAACTTGCTGAGAGCAATAACATGTAGCACAAAGTTAGAAGTGACACGGAGCCAGGCCCGGAGAGCTGTGCTGAAGCATCCAGACAGACTGATGTGGCAGCAGGGTTTGCTTTGTCCTCACCAGGGGAGGTTACAGGGGCAGACACCACAGTGGCTTTTAAAGCCAAACTTAGCCAAAGTTTCTAACCTCACCTATCCTTCCTGGGAAAACATGTGGTTTGAATATCCAGAGGCTTTTTCACTATATTTAAAGTCACTGCACAACGCGCAACTTGCCCCCATATTTATTGACAGGTCTTTGCCTCCTTTTCCCAGACCTGACATAAAAAAGAAATTTGATTTCAGCCCAGACAGCTTGCCATTTGCATTCATGTTTTGCTTCACACTGTCACATTTTCACAGCTAAATACTACACTGAGCTAAGTGGTTCAAGCTTAGCAAACACTCCTTCGCACGAAATTAAACAATCGCTCATGGTTTTGGCAAAATGCAGCATAATTCATGGTGTGCACATAGGAGAGAAAATTTCCTGTCAAAAAAAGGTTAGCAGTGGACATATTACATTTGCTGCTCTTTTTTATTCCAGGATAATGGCATTTGGACAAAAGTAGGCCTGTCCTGTTTATAGTGCTTTATGCCCCATTAGTATTATTGCAAGTCTCTGGACTCACATGTTAAAGCACTTAATCAAAGGCAATGGGTTGAAAATCATGTCCCAGCACTTCCCATATTTGATTCGTTCCTCCCAGATAGAAAGAAGTAAAAAACACATTACTAGCATCAAAACAGCACATGCATTATCTGCTAAGAAGCTATCATTGGGTTTTATCCCTTTGGGTACTAGGACGGACAGGAATTTTCCCCATTCATCCATTCAGAGATCTGAGACTGCTATTTTTCATTTTTCTCCCTTTGACAGACAATCCTTTCAGGTTTTTTTCATAGATCTCTATTTTAAAGACAACTTTGTGTCACATATTTTAATTGCAGGCTGCAGGCATTGGGCCTAAAAAAGCAAAAGAAAAAAAAAAAAAACAAAGAAAAAAAGGAAAAAGAAAGCAAAGCTTTAGAAAGACAATATTTGAAGTAGTGGTAGTTTTATGAAGATCCTCCAAGGATTTTCTCTGAGACAAACCTAATAATGGGAGAGGAACATATCTTAAGGGGAGAATTAATTTATACATTTAATTACTTGGGATCCACTCCACTTCTTGACGAGGTATTTCGATTCTCCACGAGAGCCCTGGCTACAGCAGCTCATCAGCTTGATGGGGATCAGGGGAGCCAAGACACGGGGTGTCAGGGGTGAGTGCCGTCCAGGGCTGCTGCAGCACGGCAGGATGCATCCAGGTGCTTCCACCTGCAGCTCAGGGAGGTGCTGGTGGGTTTGTCCCTCCCTTTCTCCGACGCTGAACCCGTGTCCGGGGAATTTACAGCCCGCAGCAGCGCCAGGCAGCCCGAGCACAAAGGAAGGCAAAGGAGGGAAGGAGGAGGCTGAATGGGTGGGTTGGATGGTGGGTGGGTGCCCGAACCGTGCAGGCTGCAAAACTCCACCAGATCCCAGGGAACTGAGTGGCAATGGCATTTTTTACGCCATTCCTACTACTCTGAAACAGTTTTATTTTACTTGGGCAGTGCTAAAGCAGAGGGAGGGACTGAAACCTGAGAGGCTCTTCAGAAGCCGAGTGAACTCCGCGTTTTTTAGGGCTGTGACTTTTGACTGCAGGAGAAGTAATGGTGGTTTGCATTAGGGAAAAGAAGTGGACTATACCCAGGGAAAAGAAGAAAGAAATAATTCAGAATATTCCACAAAGCCTATAGATGTCCCCAGGTTCATAACTCTCACTGAACACTTTTTAGGTTTCAAGGGCTGAAATAACTTAACCTCATAAAATCAGAGCACAGTTTGGGTTGGAAAGGGCATTAAAGCTCATCCAGTTCCACCCCCACCACGGGCAGGGACACCTCCCAGTGTCCCAGGTGCTCCCAGCCCCAGTGTCCAGCCTGGCCTGGGACACTGCCAGGGATCCAGGGGCAGCCCCAGCTGCTCTGGGCACCCTGGGCCAGGGCCTGCCCACCCTCCCAGCCAGCAATTCCTTCCCAATGTCCCAGCTGTCCCTGCCCTCTGGCCCTGGGAAGCCATTGCCTGTGTGCTGGCCCTGCAGGCCTTGTCCCCAGTCCCTGGGCAGCTCTCCTGGAGCCCCTTCAGGCCCTGCCAGGGGCTCGCAGCTCTCCCTGGAGCCTTCTGTGCTGCAGCTGAGCAGCCCCAGCCTTAATTTGATAATATTTATGTACTGTCCTTTCTGGACAGCGCCATCCCCAAAACAGGTTTTTCAGAAAGATTTCCTTCATGAAGTACAAAAACTCCTGGGCAGGAGCTTTGCTTTGAAAAGTATTGTGCTTGCTGTAAATGAAGCACATATAGATTTGTAAATAAAATGCAAATAATTAAAGCTCATCAGTGAAAGCTCTGTGGTTGATTTGCACAGGCACATCACTTTTTTTTTCTCTCTGTTTTCGCTTAGAAGGTAAACAAAATGAAGGCAGAAAAATTAGGCATTTTCATTTTCCTCCTCAGCGAGTTCTTTCGTGGTTCACCCTCCAGTCCTTCAGACTCCAGGATCTTTTTCAATACCAATGAAACTCAAAGCACAGAGATAATTCATTGATAATAAAATATTAATATAAATCAATATATT
>VXBU01013124.1:90354-109685 GCA_013400315.1 Bombycilla garrulus | reverse complement strand
CAATCCCAATCCCAATCCCAATCCCAATCCCTCTCCTGCTGCCCATGCTGGGGCTCAGCCCAGAATAATCCCGATCTTTTGTTCCATTCCAAGAACCCAAGGCTCTGATCCTTCTCCAATCCGTGACTCAGGTGCTGCCGGGAAGGTGAAGGGCCGAGGATTATTTAAATTGCCTCATTGTCCACAGCCCCCAGAGCCTCTGCAATCAGCTGGGCTGGAGCCCTTGGAGCCGTTCCCAACACTTGATCCTCATCACGGCTCTGCACCTGGCCCAGCTTTCTCTGTGGGACAATACGTGACCAAATTTATGGTGGCGGTTTTGTTTCCTCTCTTTCCCGTTCATCTCCTCATCCCCCCGGAGCTCAGCGGATCCTTTCTAGGACGAGACCCAAACGCCATCAATGAAGGGATTGTGCAGGAGGGAGCATCCAGCTGTGTCCTGCGTCCCTGCTTTGATGTCCTTGGCTGCAGAGGGACGCGATTCAGACCACCCACAGACCAGGCCTGGCTCCTTCCCGGAGAAGGGATCGCGGATCCAGCCCGGAACAGCTGCTCTGGGAATTCTGTGTCCCACCTAACCCTGCCCTGGAGCTTGGGACAGGCCATGGAGGACGTTGCTGTCCCCTGCCTGATGGGGCAGCTGGAGCTGCAGCCAGGAAGTTTGGGATTTGTGCAGCAAGGGGTTTTCCAACAGGGAAAGGGCAAATCCTCGAGGAGTGGGAGCAGAGGAGCCTCAGGACTGAGCTCTCCAGGCCTGCAGCAGCCAGGGAGCAGCTGGAGCTGGGCCAGGAGGGATTGAGGTTGGATTTTAGGGAAAGGTTTTTCCCCAGAGGGCTTCCCAGGGAATGGGCACAGTCCCGAGGCTGCCAGGGCTCTCATGGATGCCCAGGCTGGGATTCTGGGGGGGTCTGGGCAGGGCCAGGAGCTGGATCCATGATCCTTGTGGGTCCTTTCCCCTCAGGATATTCCAGGATTCCAGCATTTGGCAGCTCTGGAGGTGAATCCAGGCAGGATTTCCACTCTCTGCTCACTCTGGTGGGGTTTTCCACACTGTGCTTTAAACTCCCCTTGGTTTTGTGATTTTATTTTTCAGTCTTGCTTTTCCTTCCAAGTAGGGAAGGCACCAGGAGCCACAAGGATGCTCAGAGAGCACTTTGAGGGTGATGCTCATCCTTTATTCTTCACTCTTTCAGGAACATGGACTTGGATTTCCACATTTAACATCCCTTCAACACCAAGAGAGCTGAATGACAGGAAAAAAAATGCTCCAAAAAAAACCTGTAGGCACGAAGAAAACCCTGAGTTAAAGGCAGCTTATCAGGCCCAGCTGCTGCTTATCACCAATGCTCCATCTGCTCCATCTGCTTAGCATAAATAATTCCTTGGGTTTTTTTATTGGTGTCCTATGGTCCATCCAAACAATGAGCAAAAAGAGAAACTGTAAATAAATTTTACAGCATCACTTAGAGCATTCACATTAAGGGGAATTATTTTGAGGCGAAGCCAGTTGTTAATAAATTGCTTTTATTTGGGTATTTTTACAAAGAGAAAAGAAGAAAAAAGCAGGAACAATGGAAGAATGGAAACTGCTCCATCACTCCTTTTAATAACAAATATTCCCAGGCTGTTCTCCTCACAAAGGAGAAGCCAAGGTTTTTATTTTTGCTTTTTTTATGGTGTCCATCTGAAAGGCAGGGGCACAAAAAAGCCCCTGGGCCCGCTGGCTGAGCTCCCTTCCTGCACTTTTCCCTGGATTTCTGGGCCCTGGTGCCAACCTGGGGCTGACCGGGCACCTTGGTGTAGAAACGTGTTGTAAAATTTCTTGTGCTGGAGTTGGTTGTTGAGTTTGGGATCCCTTCTCAGGGAAACCCCTGCTAGTTCTGTGCTGGGATTGAAACGAGGCAAACGGGATTTTTGGAATTTTGTCTTCAGATTTGTTGTTTAGTATTTCTTATCTGTAGCTCAGTGTGCCATCTACACGCTAGGAAAAGGCACTAGAAAGTCAGCAGACTTCCAGTTTCAAGGTTTTTAAAAGCTATCTTATCGAATCAACTCTTAGAATGTATTTTATTTCTATTTTCCTACTAATAATTAATTATTTCTACTAATAATTAATTATTTTTTGTCCACGCAGCCCTTGCAATGTGGACTTTTCTATCTAATCCCTCTGAGCTACTCACCTGGGTGGCCCAGGGGGATTCCAGATCCAAAGCTCAGCCTTTGGAAGGAGGAAATTCTTTCCCAGCTGGTGAATTCCAGCAGCACTGCTTAGGACAGGCAGGATTTCTCCAGAAGCATTCCCACTGTCCTAATAATTCCCAGTTCTGGCACTGGTTTGCTTTCATTTTTTTGATCCCACAGTCCATTTCACCAAGAATTCCACCCTAGTTCCCCTGGAGTTCCAGCTCACCCTTCCTGAAGCCGCAGCTCCTCTTAACTCTCCAGGACAATGTGGATTTTGCAAGGAAATTTCTGAATAGCAATGAGATTTCACATTCATGGGGATCTAGCAAAGTTCCTTTATTTTCCTTTTTTTCCAATTATTAGCTGATTTTTTACATTAGATTAATCTAGGTTTTATTACTTTTATTATATTTTTATTCTTTTTATTATATTAATCTATTTTTTAAAAATAAATCTGAGTCTATTTTAAAGCCCTCACGTGTTTAATTCCTGCCTGCAGGGATTCTGGGAAGCTTTGCCTGCCATCTCCAAACCTAAAGGCATCGTGGTATCGCAGGAGCGGGGTGAGGAATGTGTGGCTGTCCTGGAAATGTGACATCAGAATTATGGATACCCCATCAGGGTTGGAAAATCCAATCCTAGGCTGACCTGGGCAGGTTCTGAACATCCAAGCAGCAGCAGGGAAACGCTGGAAAAAATGCCAGAGGATTCAGCTTTCAAAGGGAAGGAAAAAAATCACAGAATTATGGAATGGTTTGGGTTGGAAAGGAGTTTAAAGTGCATCCAGTGCCACCCCGGCCGTGGCAGGGACACCTCCCCCTGTCCCAGGGTGTCCCAGCCCCAATGTCCAGCCTGGCCTGGGGCACTGCCAGGGATCCAGGGGCAGCCCCAGCTGCTCTGGGAATTCCATTCCAGCCCCTCCCCACCCTCCCAGCCCCGAGGCTGCCAGAGCTGCAGGAGCTGCCAGGGATGCCCAGGCTGGGATTTTGGGGGATCTGGGCAGGGCCAGGGGTCGATCCATGATCCTGTGTGTCCCTTCCCCTCAGGAATTCCATAATGCCTCACTGACTGACCCCCACAGCCCCTGGGCCTGAACGAGCTCTTTGCCTTTTTACAGAGCCCAAAAGGGCTTTTAAAATGAAAGAAGAGCCCAGAGATCCAAAGGGAATCAGAGCCCTTGGATGTGCTCCACGTTTGCTTGGTGGGGCAACTCTAATGAGTAATTGATTGCTAATTGCATGTGCTGAAACATCATGGTCCTCCCCTATCGACCAAGAACTGAGAGTTTCTCTTGGGCTTGGTTTTTATCCAAACCTTGGGCCTGTGATCTGGATGGGGCATTTTGTGCCTGATTAATTGACTGCATTGTCTTGGGTGAGTGTTGATTAATTGCTGAATTCCAGATCTGCTTTAGGGCCACGGGGGGCCCCGTTATTCCTTTGGCTCCATGGGTCAGTGTTTTGTTAGACCTCAATAGGAAAACTCCTGGCACAGCTTCCCACTTCCCTACAAGTGAGGAGACAACAGCAGAGCTTGAGCAGAGAACAAACTTTATTAAATTCACATGGACATCCATAAAAAACAGAAATATTGGAGCAAGCTGCTCACACTCCTGGGCCAAGAGCAACGAAAATCCTGCTCAATAGGAACACCGAATCCAGGTGCACTTAGGGAAAATGGGAACTGCAGCTGGTACCGGGGAGTAAAATAAAATAAGAGGGAAAATAAACTGCAGGTCTTGAGGAGAAGGAACCCAGAAACCAACCCTGGGCTGCAGCAGGAAAGGGAGAGGGAATGGGATTGGGATTGGGATTGGGATTGTGTCCCTGAGCCCCCAGCTGCAGAGCTGCCCCAGCACAGGAGGAGCTGGAGCTGCTGCAGAGAGCCAAGAGGAGGCTCCAGGATGAGCAGAGGATGGAGCAGCTCTGCTGGCAGGAAAGGCTGGCACAGCTGCCATTGTTCAGCCTGGCCAGGAGAAGCTTTGGGCTGAGCTCAGGGTGGCCTTGCAGGGCCTGGAGGAGCTGCAGGAAACCTGGAGAGAGACAATTCCCAAGGGATGAGGGACAGCACACAGGGAATGGCTTCAGAGTAGGGTTTGATGGGATTTGGGGCAGGAATTGTTCCCTGGAAGGGGCTGGGATGGAATTCCCAGAGCAGCTGGGGCTGCCCCTGGATTCCTGGACATTGGGGCTGGGAGCAGCCTGGGACAGTGGGAGGTGTCCCTGCCGTGGCAGGGGTGGCACTGGGTGATCCTTAAGATCCTTTCCATCCCAACCCATTCCATGGTTTTGTATCTGCCCCACTCTCCACCCTTTCCCTTTTCCCACAGCTGGGGCAGGACAATCCCATCACAAAACTCTTCCAGGGTGGAAAGGGGGCTCAGAGTGATGGGAAACACCTCCTGGAGCTCCACAGCACCAGGCCACAGCCCTGGGATGGTGCTCAAACCCAGAGGTTGTCGGTGAAATTCCAACCAGCTCCTCCTGTATCCACGCAGCTGCAATTGCAGTGTTTTTTCTCCACTTCTGCAGGATCTGGCTGTGCCCCTGGATCATGTTTGGAAGAACATCCAGCAGAAGTTGCCCAGCCCTCCTGGAGCTGGTGGTGGCTGTGCTGGGAGCACACCAAGGGCAATATTTGCTTCCAATTCCACGCAGGAAGCTCCAAGCAGCTCCAGCTTGCAGGGAGCGTGGGGTGTGGGAACAGGGAGATGCTGGAATGGTGCTGCAGGACTTTTCCAAGCCTCCAGGGCTGGCTGCCCTGAGCTGGGAGGAGCTGCTCCCACCTGGGGAAATGGGATTTGGCTTTTCCAGGGAAGGGAGGTGGGTGGTGCTGGCAGGAACAGCCCTCAGCTCAAGATCTCTGCCTGCTTTAATTGGATTTTGTGATCCAAACAATCCCAACTGTTCCATGTCCTGTGGACAAGAAGGAGACAATGTTTATCATGTTATTTGAGGGGGGGACAAAAAGATATTTTCCTTTCTTCTTTAACAAAACCCCAGTTGGCACTTCCAGGGTCTCCAGCCCAGGGAATTTTCTGAAGGATCAGCTTCCAGAGGGTGAGGGTTTTTTTTTTCCAGAGGGATTTAGGAGGAGGATGAGACCAAGGGCTGGAAGTTCCTTCCTCTCCTGAGCAGCCACCAAGCCAAGGGTGGCTTCCTGCACCAGGGGACCACAGCCAGGTCCTGCTGTAGCTGAACTTCCCAAACAAAGCTCCCCATTCCATGACTTAAAACCCATCCAGGAAATGGGAAACTCACAATTCTCAGCTGGCATTTCAATGGTACTCCTGAAATGAGGCCTTTTTTAAATTATAATTTTAAAAATTATAACCTTGAGGGGCGTGAAAGGAGCTGGGGGCTTGGAGGGGACGTTCCAGTCATTCCTGAAGCAGCAGCTTTGGCTCCTTTGAAATGTGGAGGTTTCTTGACCAAATCTGCAGGGTAAGGAGAGAAGTTCCATCTTTCCAAAGGCCAGTTTGTGCTGCCACCAGTGTCACATGAACCCAGCTGGCTCCAAGGCTCAGATGCAGCAGCAGAAATGTTGCACGTGATGCAGTAATGAAATCATCTGATTATTTCATGGACTCACGCTGAATAAACAGGATATGAATACATTTAAAAATACAGGATAATTTGCCTACTAGGTTTAGCAAGAATAGGATAAATCCGCAGGATATTTTTTAAAGTGTATTTTAAGTGTTTAGTAATAATGTGCTGCTCTGGGCACCCTGTGCCAGGGCCTGCCCACCCTGCCAGGGAACAATTCCTGCCCAAAATCCCACCCAGCCCTGCCCTCTGGCACCGGGATGCCATTCCCAGAGTCCTGTGCCTCCAGCCCTTGTCCAAATCCCTCTCCAGCTCTCCTGGAGCAGCTGAAGTTCCTCCCCAGGAGTCTCAGATTCCCTGCTCTGAAGGGCTGCCACACAGCTGTTATTTTGGTGATTTATCTGTCACTCCTTTTCCCCCTGGGAATGGCCCCTTTCCCACCTGGAAATGGTGACTGGGCAGCTTCCAGGTTTTCCTGAGAGCTTCCAGCTGCCTGGATGTCAGCCTGGACAGCCAGAAGGTGCTGCTTCCCTTCGCTCAGGGAACAGAGCAGCACAAAAGGGCCTTGTTGGGATCCTGGGGGGGGTTTGTTTTTCCATGGAAGCTGGGCCATGGATCTCCCTCGTGTCCCGGTGCAAAGGATGGATTTGGGGCTCGTGGGTTGGGTGTAAGGGATAAGTTCAGCATTCCCAGCTCTCAGGAAGGATGAGGAGGCATCTCCAGAGGGATCTGGGGAGTTCCAGGGCTGCTCAGGGGCTCTGGGAGCAGTTCCAAGCCCAAAGGAGGGAGCGCATCCTTCATGTCCTGCTGGGCTCCCTGGAGTCCCAGGCCAGCTTTTTGCAGGGACAAATCCCAAAGATCCCGGAGTCCCTCTGCAGGAGGGACCCTACAGCTGCCACTCTGGGCTGGATGTGACCAGAGTTTGCCATGTGAGCCACACAGACCCCAGGGGTGGAGCAGGGAACATTTCCCCAGTTTGGATTTCCCCAGGGATGAACCAGGGACATTTCCCCAGTTTGGATTTCCCCAGGGATGAACCAGGGACATTTCCCCACCTTTCTTTCCCCCTCTCCCCCACCCTGCAGTGCCCATTTCTCCTGGGAGCTGCACCTCCCACCAGTGAAGAGTCACCCTGGTTGGTTCTGCTGGAATTCTGAGCTTATTCCTCTTCCCTCTCGCCAGGCAGGATTTGTCACAAAGAAATCCAGAGAACAGAAATAATCTGCTTTAAAAGCAGCCCGTGATGGACTTGTGGCCTCTTCCTCTTTCTTGCCCACAGGGTCCTCCTTGGAATTTTCTTTCTGATCCCACTTCAGGAGTCACAAAAAGCCTGTCACCAGTGCCCCAGCACTGGAGGAACCGAACCGATTCCCTGCCCACCTTGCCCAGTGCTCCTCCACTGCCCCCTTCCCACCCTCTCACAATTCCTGCCCCCTCATCCCTGCTGCCATCACTTTTTGCCTCTCCTTTTCTGTTCCTTAATTCCCAATATCACTTCTCAATTTTGGATGATTGAAAAACCTTCCAGAATGTCCTTGTTAGCCACAGAAAGCTCTTCCATGTCTTCTCCGGTTTTCTGGGTGAAGGAGCCAGCAAGAAAGATGGGGAGAAAATAAAAGGCATGGAACAGGCAGAGTGGATTTGTGGATCTCCTTGTTATGGAAAACCCATCAGAAAGAGGGGGAATAAACAAAGGAATTTGGGGCCCCGGCAGAGCAAATCAAAGCATTGTTAGCTGGGCTGGGTGTTTGGGTTTCTCCCTTCCTTTGGAAGCAGAGGAAGCAGATTAGGGATTGCCAGCCCTGGCAAAACCGACCGGTGGCATCATAATGACCTCATTACGGGCTGTAAATGAGCTCACGGCCTAATTATGTGTTCAGGGAAAAAAACACCTCGGGAGCTGCCCACAGGTGTGGGGTTAACCCCTCCCGTGCTGGGATCCAGCCCCAGCCAAAGCTCCGAGCTCTGGGAGCAGGGAAAGGCTCAGATCCAACAGCTGTGGAGGCCGAGTGCAGCTGGGTTTCCTTCTGTCCATCTGCAGTGCAAACAAAAATCCCTGCTCGTTTGTTTGCCTGGCTGCTGGGGACTGAAAATCACAGAATCCCAAATCCCCGAGGTTGGAAAACAGATCCAGGACCATGGAGTCCCAGCTGTGCCCAGTGCCCACCTTGTCCCCAGCCAGAGCTCTGAGTGCCACCTCCAGGTGCCACCTGCAGGGATGGGCACTGCAAACCTCCCTGGGCAGCTTTTCCCAATCCCTGAGCTCCCTTTCCATGGGGAAATTGCTCCTGGTGCCACCCTGAGCTGCCCTGGCCCAGCCTGAGGCCGTTCCCTCTGCTCCTGTCCCTGTTCCTGGAGCACAGCCCGACCCCCCCGGCTGTCCCCTCCTGGCAGGGACTTGTGCAGAGCCACCAGGGCCCCTGAGCCTCCTTTGCTCCAGGCTGAGCCTTCCCAGCTCCTCAGGGATTCTCCAGCCCCTTCCCAGCTCCCTCAGGGATTCTCCAGCCCCTTCCCAGCTCCCTCAGGGATTCTCCAGCCCCTCCAGGTCTCTCCTGCAGGAGCCAGAACTGGACCCAGCCCTGGAGGTGCCTCTCAGTGCCAGCACAGAGCCCAAATCCTTCTCCCCAGACGAATTCCCTGCCCACCTTGCCCATTGCTCCTCCACTGGATCTGGACTCTTCCCACCCTCTCACAATTCCTGCCCCCTCATCCCTGCTGCCATCACTTTTTGCCTCTCCTTTTCTGTTCCTTAATTCCCAATATCACTTCTCAATTTTGGATGATTGAAAAACCTTCCAGAATGTCCTTGTTAGCCACAGAAAGCTCTTCCATGTCTTCTCCAGTTTTCTGGGCATGACAAAATGGACATTTGGAATGAGAACATGGAAGCAGAGGATCCACAGAACATTCTGCACAGCCAACATTTCCCAAACATTTTTACTGTGTGGGAAGAGCAGGAATGAAGCACTTGTTGAGGCTTCTCTGCTCTGACTCAGAACTCTGAGGCTCCTCTGCCAGGAGAGGTCCCAGACAATGCAAGATCCCAGTCAGGCAGAATTTGATGGAAGTGTTGATACAGTGGGAACATCTGGGATGGACAAAAGCATGGCCAGGCCTCCCTGTATCTACCAGAAATCCAAACAAACACAGCAAGTCCTGGAAATATCTGAAAAACCCTAAAAAATCCTGAACCCAGGCAGAATTTAGAGGCAGAAGAAGAGGCTGGGTTCAGAAAATCCATGAACATGGGAGCAAAGTCACCTTTAACACCCAGACATGACTGAGATCATGGATCCTCCTTTCTCAGGGATTTGTGTATGGAGGCTGATTTTGGTACGGAGTGCCAGGACACAGGGAGTGGCTTCAGAGTAGGATTGGATGGGATTTGGGGCAGGAATTGTTCCCTGGGAGGGTGAGGAGGGGCTGGGATGGAATTGATGGAATTCCCAGAGCAGCTGGGGCTGCCCCTGGATCCCTGGCAGTGCCAAGGCCAGGCTGGACATTGGGGCTTGGAGCAGCCTGGGACAGTGGGAGTGGGATTAGGTAGGACTGGATGGGCTTTAAGGTCCATCCCAACCCAAACCAGTCTGGAATTATTCATTTCAGACTCCCCTTCCCTTGTTTTCTCTCCCAGCAGCCCTGAGCTCTGCCTGCTGCCAGCTGTGCTCTGCAGGATTTTCTCCTGAAATCCTGAAATCCTGCCATCCCTGTCCTGCATCCATTTATTGTCTCCCGTCACTGTCCATAAAATCTCTGGAGCAGAGCTGAATTTTTTGCTGTTCCCACCACAACGAGACACAAACCTGGAGACAGAGTTTCTGAGGCAACACACTTTGACAGGAAGTAATGACATCCCGTGGGTGACAGAAATAACAAATCCAGGCTTTTCCCAGCGGGGAATGCTGCAGCAGGATGAGATTCTCATTATCCTGCAAGGTCAAGAGAACCAGGAGATCATGGACTCAGTGAAGGAGCTGGGTTGGGAGGGACCTCAAAGCCCACCCAGTGCCACCCCTGCCATGGCAGGGACACCTCCCACTGTGCCAGGGTGTCCCAGCCCTGTCCAAGCCGGCCTGGGGCACTGCCAGGGATGGAACAAGCTGGGATAGTGGGAGGTGTCCCTGCCCATGGGGTGATCTTTAATGGAAACCCAAAGCAGTCTGGGATTGCTTGATCCACTTGACGCCTTCAGTTTGAGCTTTTCTATTTTTCAGATTCTGTGCTGGTTTAATGTGCAGTTCTGGGTTTCATATCCAGGGTTGCTGAGCTCTCTGCACAGAGCAGGGACACAAAACAATTCCTTTCCAGCGGGGACCAAGGACAAATTGGAGGCCCAAGAGTGGAAACAGCAGTGAAGGAAGAGAGGGAACAAGGAGGATGGAGCTTCATCAGCTGGAGCTGGAATTGGACAATGAACTCCAATCTGCTGATGGACCCAAACCTATCCAAGTGTGACAGTGCCCTATAAAATGGCCTCCCCCCTCATGACCGGCGGCCATTTTGTGCCCATTTGTGGGTTTGACTTGGGTGCAGCCCCAAGGGGTTCCTGCACTGCCCAAGCTGGATCCTTTCAATAAATCCCTTTTATTCTTTTATTCTGCCCAGTCTCTGTTTCCAGCTCAGCCTTTGCGGGCAACACACTCTCCCATATTTTGTTGTTCCCTTGGTTCATCCTGTGGGTGATGGACACGGAGGGACAGACTCACTCCAAGCCCGTTGCCAGGCTCCTGGAAGAGCTGCACTGCAGAGCCTGCTTGCCCTGCCTGAAAAACAGCCTGAACCCAAATCTCTGCAGCGTTGCTTCAATCCCTGACCTGTCAGAGCCGTGACAAATGTCCCTCTGCAGTGACAAATTCCAGGAGAGGCTGGAGCGGGATCGATGCTGATTTATCACACTCCACGCTGTCCTTGCCAGCAGTGATGACTCTCTGCAGATGGAGAGGGAAGAAAAGCCTGGGGTGGCTCCTGAGCTGTATCCAAGGAGGAAAAGGAGCCATTGTGTGAGTGCAGCTGCGTCACTGGGCTCCTGTAAGGAGCGGGCAGTGGCCTCTGGCAAGGCCCTGAGTGGCTTGGCTGCTCCATGAACTGTGGGAAACAGGGAGAGAAGCTTTGGGATTGAGGGGAAATGTAAGGGATGAGGGGCTGCTATCCACAGTTCTTACTCCTCAGAGTCTGCAGTGGAATAACTGAGGGTAATAAAGCTGTGGAGCTGGCAGGGGGTGCTTTCAAAGGGGTTCTGCTCAAACACTTATTCCTTTCAAGCTGTTTTTTCGCTTTAAAACTGGTTTTAATGTGTGGTTTTAGCAGTTATTTGTGTCAAGCAGAGATCTCTGCACAAGCACCACTCAGGAACACCAAGGTCACTTTAGAAGGGTTGCTGATTTCCCCTGGAGGTTCTTCTGTAGGAAT
The DNA here is from genome assembly GCA_013400315.1 of Bombycilla garrulus. NCBI lineage: Eukaryota > Metazoa > Chordata > Aves > Passeriformes > Bombycillidae > Bombycilla > Bombycilla garrulus. Next base: position 98,544 of record VXBU01013124.1, on the reverse strand, counting down.
TCGGTTTATTCAAACAGAAAATGTGTCTAAGAATCATGGAATTGTTTGGGTTGGAAGGGAATTTAAAGCTCATGCCATCCCAGGCTAGTCCCAGCCCCAGTGTCCAACCTGGCCTGGGACATTGCCAGGGATCCAGGGGCAGCCCCAGCTGCTCTGGGCAGAAAAATTCTCAGATGCCACTGAAGTTATCCAGGAATTTCAGATCCATTCAGGCACTGGACATCCCTAAATCACCTGGAAAACAGTGACCTGTGTACAGTTGTTCACTAAAATGATCTGGAGCTTGTCTGGGCTTAGGAATTCCATAACCAGCTCCTCAGAGGTTCTACACTGGTTCTACACTGGTTCTACACTGGTTCTACTGGAGCAGCTCAGGTTCACACTGGCTGGAGATGTGGCCATGAAATCCGGTGAGTTTTTCATTTTTCCCATTTAGGGACAAGGAGCTGCTGCTCATCCCCTGCTCTCAGCTCCCGACTAAAACCTGGTTCTGCTGCAGCCCAGACTATTTTCCTTCTTTTCTGATCTTTTTTGCCTGGAACCCAGAGGGAAAAATCCAGCAGCCAAAGCAGGAGCTTCCTGCTGCAATGCCATGAATGTTTCACGGAGAGGAGCCAGCTTTGTTCCTGTGGATGCAGAGCATTCCTGCAGGGACAGTGAACATTTCACCTGGTTTCAGCCTCTCAGGGCCAGAAGTGAAGCGTGGCATCCCTAAAATCCTTCATTCCTGGCAGCAAGGAGCTGAATTTCCATGCCCAACCACTTCCCTGTTTGCCTGCTCGGAAGGTAAATCCTGCCACCAGCACAGGGAATGAATCCAGGAGAGAAAGTTTGGGAGGAAAACAATGGGAGGAACTGAACATTTTCCAAAAACAACGAGTGGGCTTTAAGGAAGGGGTATTGGAGGGTGAAAATTCCTGTTAATGAGCAGCTCTCCTCAGGAGGATCCAACACCCAGAAGAAATATGCAGGGATGAGTGGGAACAAGACTGTTCATGCAGGGAAAACAAAATTATGCTGTCCCAGCTGTAATGACATCCCAAGAACTTTGCAGGTGATGCAAAAATTTCCACTGGATAAGGTCTGGATGGGATCTACAGCAAATGAACATTCCAGAGAATCCAGATCCGAGCAGGGGGATCAGCACTTTGTTCAATAAAGTGGTTGGGAAATGGATTTGTTTTGGGAAAAGATTTCATCTTTAGTGGACTCCTGAGAACCATCAGTCCTACAGACAGAACCCCAAACACAAACCCCTGCTTCTCCCGAGATGGGAAAACCACGGGATCCAGGGTGGGAAAAGACACTCAAGATCTTGCAGTGACCTGGATTAAAAGTGGGATGGGATGAGGGGAAGCGAGGAAGGTGAGAGGAGTCCCAGAGGTGTGAAAGGGGATATAGGGAAGAGTGGAACTGAAGGAAACACTCCAGAGGATTGAAGAGCTGCTGAGGGGCGCTTGGAAATTATTTTGAAGGGAAAGAGAAAATGAAACATTGGAGAATGTTGGGAATCTGGGACAGCTTCCTATGATTATCCCCTAAAATAAAGCATGGCACTGGAGGCTTTCTGTGGTTGACTATTAGATGAGACTCTAAATTTTAGATTAAATTTATTTTACTTTTAAAATAAATTAATTTTTTATTATTTTTAATTAAAATTTAATAATTAAAAAAAATTCTTTCTCAGCACAAAATCCAGAATTTTCCCCCCTGCCAGCTCTGGCAACCATTCCCTGCATTTCCTTCTGGTGTTGCCCACCCCCTTCTCTGGAATGAGGATCCCCAACTCTTTTACCAGAATTCACTCATTTGGGATCACCCCATAAATTTTCACCTTGTTGAGGCTCTACCAGCTCCTTACACTGGGGTTCCTTTGCCTGAACCCTATGGGATATGGATTAAATCCTTAAAGGAGGAAAAAAGATGATTTTTGGGAGGGGATGTCTGGTTTTGCTGCTGGTTTTGCATTTCCCCTCGAAAGTTTCAGGTTTGTGCCTGCACGGAGGGAGAGGCTTGAGATGAAACCTCATCCAAAACGTGCCTTTTCCAGTTCTATTACAGAAAAAAAAAGGATTACATGGGGGAATTTTCTAGATTCCACCCAATCCATAATAAATTTGAAAAGTTAATTTGCTGCAGCTGCTTTCTAACTCCTCCTAAGGCCACAGCTCCACATGATTACACAACCACAGCAACTTTTATGGCTGAGTGCAAACACTGCCCTGCTTTTGTTGTTCTACAAAAACCAATATTTGGTTTAAAGATTCCCTTGGATTTTTAATCCACTTTGCTTTGGACTCTCACTCCCCACCAGGATTTGCAGAGCCTTCACTTGCTTTTGGGCCTCCTGTTTGCCACATCTCGGCGGGATCTGCTGCACTTTGGGGACAAATTATGAGTCCGGCAGGAGCAGGGCAGGGATTGTCCCTCTGTGCTGGCGCTGAGAGGCCCCTCCAGGGCTGGGTCCAGCTCTGGCTCCTGCAGGAGAGACCTGGAGGGGCTGGAGCGTGTCCAGGGCAGGGAACGGAGCTGGGAAAGGGCTGGAGAATCCCTGAGGAGCTGGGAAGGGGCTGGAGAATCCCTGAGGGAGCTGGGAAGGGGCTGGAGAATCCCTGAGGGAGCTGGGAAGGGGCTGGAGAATCCCTGAGGAGCTGGGAAGGGGCTGGGGAATCCCTGAGGAGCTGGGAAGGGGCTGGGGAATCCCTGAGGAGCTGGGAAGGCTCAGCCTGGAGCAAAGGAGGCTCAGGGGCCCTGGTGGCTCTGCACAAGTCCCTGCCAGGAGGGGACAGCCGGGGGGGTCGGGCTGTGCTCCAGGAACAGGGACAGGAGCAGAGGGAACGGCCTCAGGCTGGGCCAGGGCAGCTCAGGGTGGCACCAGGAGCAATTTCCCCATGGAAAGGGAGCTCAGGGATTGGGAAAAGCTGCCCAGGGAGGTTTGCAGTGCCCGTCCCTGCAGGTGGCACCTGGAGGTGGCACTCAGAGCTCTGGCTGGGGACAAGGTGGGACTTGTCAAGCCTCAGGGATCCTGGAATATCAGGAAAAAAAACAATTTCCACCTGCTGGGGTGTGAAACACCTCCCTGATGTCTCCAGCTGGGGTCCCTCACACAGGCCCAGCCTGAGACCAAGCTCAGGCCCCCATTCCTGGCCCTGCTGTCCCCTCCCTTGCGGAGCCGAGGGTTGGGCACAAACCCAGCAGCCCCTGGCTTGTGCTAAGAAAAGTTCTGCCTCTGCACGGAGCCAGCTTTGCCTGAGGACTCTGTCAGCCAAAATCACAAGGATATTTCTATTTAAGTCCCATCCAGTGTGTGCACATTGGGAATATTTTTACCCTGGTAGCACACACGCCACTACCAATAAGGAGGGATTGTTGTTATAAGTTGGCTGTTAAAATCCAGCCTGGACTAAAAATTGTTGTGGAAGGTCTCAGCCTAGGAGGTATTTGTTTGTTTGGACAGGTTATTTAAGACAAGGAATGAAAATAATGAGTGGGTGTGGGTTCCTACCTCGCATTTTTCTGTTTAAAAAGGTCTTGTATGGTGTTTTCTGGTGATCGGATCCTGACAGAATTGCAGAGGGAATTAAAAACTTAGCAGGTAAATTCTGGGATTCTTTTTCAGGAGAAAAAAAATCTTCAGGGTGAGAACAACTGCCCAGCAAGTCTGGAGTGTTTCCCCACTGAGAATGCAACAGGAATATTCAAGGCCTACCTACAGAGGTGGAATAAACTGCAGTAGAAATGCTCAGTGTTGCATTTCTCAGGGATTAGAGCCTTTCCACCCTCAATGTGCTGAGCCTCTGGAAGGCCTGAAGAGATGGAATTGTGCTCCTGGATCTTCTTCATCCAGAGGTGGAAGTGATGGGCTCAGAGAAATGAGTGCCCACCTGAGGAGCTTTCTGAAATAAACACGCCTAAATTCACATATTAACAACTCTGACTCTCAGGAGAGCTCTGCCTTTAACCTTCCACCATGGAGAAGCTTCCAAGACTTTGGGATGAATTGAGTTCTGTGAGTGTGCAAAAGAAACAGAAATATAATTTGTCACGGGGTGAAAAACTTAAAGTTTTAGATTTTAGCATAGTGATAAATAGAAAACAAGACATAAGATTTCAGGCCTTCTTCTTCATCTACCCTGTTTTCTGCAGTGATAATCACATCTACCTCATTTAATCCCAACACAAAACTATCAAAATTTCCCCTATCAAAAAAACCCAATAGCACCTGAGACACACGGACCCAAGATTTATAAAAAAAACCACTGGATGCCAAAAATCAGGCTCCTAAATCCACGCTTGGCCAAACAAACAAACAAACAAACAAACACCTGATTTGGAGCACCAGTGGCTTGGCCCCAGGTCTGAGGACTTTGGCTGACGTGACTTGTCCAAAGCCACACAGGAAATCTGCTGCAATTCCAGGAATAGAGCCCAGATCCCAGGCTTTAACCACAGGCTGCCTCTTGTTTTCTTGGCCAGCCCTCCTTCCCACAAGGAAGCTGAAGCTGGGATCTCGCTGGAGCCACAGCCAGAGGTGCCCCCTGGGAATGGAGCTAAAGATGTTCCTTGTTCTCGGAGTTTGGGAGCTCCTTGGGCTCCTCAGGACAGCCAGGATGAGACACCAGAGCTCCAGGACACCGTACCCAGGCAAAAAAGAAGGGAAAAGCGTGGGTTGGTAAAGCTGCTGTGAACACAGAGAGGTGGGACGAGATTTTTAATTTGCTTAACGAGCTGCTTGTGGGGCACGCAGCAGGACAGACCCTCTGGCCAGGGGTGACCATGGAATCGTGGAATCTTTAACTGGTGCTGGAATCCAAACGGGCCAAAGCTTAGAATTGAATACAGAGATTGATCTGAGACCTTGGAAAAGGCTCCAAACTTCGATGCTGTAAGTGAGAATGTGGAGTTGTAGTCAAAAATTAGGCTAGACAGAGGAAAGTTCAGAGTTTAGAGTTTAAGGCAAAGGCCTTGTCAAGCTTCTAAAGGGAGGAAATGATGACTTAAGTTTGAGCTTTTCTATTTTTCAGACTCTGTGCTGGTTTAATGTGCAGTTCTGGGTTTCATATTCAGGGTTGCTGAGCTCTCTGCACAGAGCAGGGACACAAAACAATTCCTTTCCAGCTGGGACCAAGGACAAATTGGAGGCCCAAGAGTGGAAACAGCAGTGAAGGAAGAGAGGGAACAAGGAGGATGGAGCTTCATCACCTGGAGCTGGAATTGGACAATGAACTCCAATGTGCTGATGGACCCAAACCTATCCAAGTGTGAGGCCGGGTGCCCAGGATCCATTTTGTGCCCATTTGTGGGTTTGACTTGGGTGCAGCCCCAAGGGGTTCCTGCACTGCCCGAGCTGGATCCTTTCAATAAATCCCTTTTATCCTTCTATTCTGCTTGGTCTCTGTTTCCAGGTCAGCCTTTCCAGGCAACAGTTCAGCACAAACAGAAGGAGTTATAAAGGTAATGAGGAGGTTTAGAGTGTAGGCTGTCTGTGACTTTCTGACTGGCTAAGAGAGCCTGCACTGCAACATAAGCTCATAAGACAAAATATTTGGGCATTGGGTTAAAAACATAAATATCCTTGTTGGCAGTGTTTTATTGGTTAATCAATCCTTAAAAGGTCTTGTAACTGGGGGTCTTGTGACCTCTGACCATGCAATGAAGACTGTGAGCCCCACTCATCCTGCCTATGCAAAAGATCAGAAATAATCACACCAGCTAAAACAACTCGGAAATCCCAACTCTCCTTCATAAAATTCCTGACAAAATGGGTTGGGTTGGGTTGGGTTGGGAGGGACCTTAAAGTTTATCCATGAGCAGAGACACCTCCCGCTATCCCAGGCTGTTCCAGCCTGGACACTTCCAGGGATGGGGAGCCCACAACCCCTCAGAGCAACCTGGGCCTCACCTCACAGGATTCCTTCCCAAAATCCGATCTAATCCTGCCCGTTCCAGTTGGAAGCCATTCCCCCTCACCCTGTGTCTGTCCAAGAGCTTGAATTGGTTTAGATACAATTATTGTGTAGGTGAGGAGGTGCTGAGGAAACAAAAAGCATCGAGGCAGAGTTTTTATATGTAAATCTTGAGTTTCTCCTCAGGGTCTGCATATTTTCCATGGTGCAGGGCCCAGCAGTGAGTTCCAAATGATATCTGATGTAATTCCTGAGTCAAAAAGATAACGAAAGGTCTGTGTTGAGTCAGAGGACCAGAACCAAAAACTCCTTGAACATTGTACTCACACACTTATTGCTAAACCACCCAGACAATTACAAATTACAAAGGACAAAATGCTTGAGTGCTCATTTCCAGATTTCTCCTATCGAGGCAAACCACACATTCCTCCTTGGCAGATGTCAAATGAGAGGATTTAAAGGAAATGTTCCTGGAGTTATCCGAGTAGGAGTGATTTTCTGAATCGCTTGGGTCCTTCTGTTCTAATCTGAACTGATTTTCTTCTGTCTTAAAAGGAAATGCATGAACCTCTGGCCTAAGAGCAAGCACAGAAGATTTCAGGGCGTGCAACAGGAAGGGGGTGGGAATTGGGAATTGTCAGTGACAAGTGGGTTCTACTGGAAGACCCATCTTGGATTCAACAATAGGATTGCTATCTTGATCCTTGCAGTTAAGAAATGTGGATTTCCACATCGGCCCCATCTTGCATGAATTACTGCAGATCTGACAATTCTGAGTTATTGGGCTCCTCCTGGGAGGTTTTTCAAGCCAATTGTAACAACAGCTGATGGGAACCAGCTGCTGCAGCAGAATGAGGAACCAGATCCTTGGCATTTGATGAATTAATAAACCCAGGCACAATACAAATGTCAGCAGCAGCCAGCAATCCTCCAGGAGAATGGGCAGCAAAAGGAAAAGAGCAGGAATCCAACTGCAGCAGCTGCTTGGCCAACAGGTAGGGGGGAGCTATTTCTTCAAGGCAAAAGCTTGGAAAGCTTTTCCATGATTCCCAAAAAAAAAAAAAATAAATAAATAAATAAAAAAGAAGCTTTTTGTATGTAGATAATGACAGAAGTGCAGGGCTTGAATGAATTTCTGGCTGTTCATTTGAGGAAAAGCCAGGCAAAGAGAGAGGGATTGCACATCAATTCTCTGGAAATTCAGGGACAGAGCCTGTGTGATTTGGGAACGTGGCTGCAGGGACAGAAATCCTTTCACTGCCACAGTTACAATTCCAGAGGCAAGAGGAGGGACCTGAGTACAAATAAATATCTGAAAGAAAGGGGAAGAGGGGCTTTGTAACAACTGCAGCCCTGACCCTGACTGCGTCAGGGTTTTCCATTTGGATCAAACAGAAGTTCCCATGGAGAAAGATCTGTACAGGATGAGGAACTGAATCCCAGAATCATGGGATGGTTTGGGTCAAAAGGGACATTAAAGCTCATCCCATCCCACCCCCTGCCAGGGCAGGGACACCTCCCACTGTCCCAGGCTGCTCCAGCCCCAGTGTCCAGCCTGGCCTGGGGCACTTCCAAGAATCCCAGGGAATGATCAAGGCCAGCTTGGATGGGGCTGGGTGGGATTTAAGGTCCCTCCAACCCAAACCATTCCAGGATTCTGGGATTCTGAGCTGCTGCTATTTAGGAAATCGGTCTGGGAGTTGCTGTGTAATTGCCTGAAAAGGCAGCTCAGCGCTCAGTGGTGGTGGGAAAGGGAAAAAGATAACGATTAGAGCAGGACTAAACAAAATAAAAATGGATTTTGCCTCTGTTCAAAGCCATTATATGCAACCAGAAGAAAAGAGAAGGAAGGGAAATAAAGCTGATGAGAAATGTAGAAGGGATTAATAGATTGGAAAAGACATCAATGGGAATATAGATCCATAAAGTCCCGAGCAATGAGGAACAGGGTAATAAAACCGGGAATAAAAGAAGGAGAAGCTCTAATCAAAGTATCAGGCAGAGGTTTTAACACAGACCAAAGGAAGTTCTCTTTAATTCCAGGTGTAATTAAGTTGTGAAAGCTTTGATCCCAGCACAGGGAGGAGACCAAAGTTTCCAATCCCATGGGAGGCAGTTTGGACAAATCCAGGCAGGACAGGTTTGTGTGGAGCTGATAAACTCTGGCCACAGCCTCCAGCCCAGCTGGGAAATTCCAGAGTGCCAGGGATGCAGGAAAGCTGAGCTCCCGTGTTCTTCCACCCTTCCCATGGATGAACCACTGGATGCTCCATTCCACAAAAAA
>VXBU01013124.1:75145-88254 GCA_013400315.1 Bombycilla garrulus | reverse complement strand
TGATGAAGCTCCATCCTCCTTGTTCCCTCTCTTCCTTCACTGCTGTTTCCACTCTTGGGCCTCCAATTTGTGCTTGGTGCCAGCTGGAAAGGAATTGTTTTGTGTCCCTGCTCTGTGAAGAGAGCTCAGCAACCCTGAATATGAAACCCAGAACTGCACATTAAACCAGCACAGAGTCTGAAAAATATAAAAATGTAAAAGCTCAAACTTAAGGCATCACTTCCAGTCCAAACCATTGTGGAATTCTACAGTTCCATGGCTTGACTGATAATATTGGAGAGATCCTTCAAACAGATGTTCTTCCAGGGAACGCAAAGGTTTTGCACAAATTACTTTTTTGGGAAACTTGCTTTAAATTTTTCACTGGATGTGATGGATTTGCATCCCTTAAACTTCCCTGGAAAAGCTTTTCCTCACCAAATGGCCTTGACCTGTGGGATTTGGTCATGGCATTGTCCAATTCCCAGTCCAGATTTATCCAGGATATCAAACGTGAATTAAGCCTGACCTCAGTTAACAACAAAAATTTCACTGAAATATCCAGAAGATTTTTTTTTCAACAGGAAAAATAAATCCCAATAAATTATCAGCTGGTCAAAATGTGTGGAAAAAAAAAAAAGAAGCTGCATCAAGGTATTGTTTGAAACCCTAAATATTCAGTTTTCATGGAGAAAGTCAATCAAGGATTTTCCAGGGGGAACTCCGCTGAGCTGGTTGGCTGCTTTGCTATGGAACAATCCAATATTCCAGGCCTTGAGCCTTTCCTGAAGTTATTTAAACAGATTAATGTCGGATAAGGGAAGCTATTAATTTTTCAAACGTATGATCTTATATTTATTCTCGTAATCAAATCCCATTCCCACCCCCTCAGTTTCACAAAATAAATGTGGATTCAGACTCTGCCTCCAGTTCAAAAGAGAAATTAAATTACAGTAAGTTTGCTTTATATGGAATGGCTTCATCAGGAGGCAGAGTTTCTCTAATCATATTTAAATATAGGCACTGGAAGCCAAACATTGACCAGGGGTTAAAGGAATATTATGGGTGATTTAATGGAAACCCATTTATAGAGCACAAAAAGAAATTTAAATCACGTTGGGGTACATCGAGATGATCCCAAACGCAGCAATGAACTTCCACAGCCACTGCTATGGCTTGGAAATGAGATTATTTTAAATCATCCTTGGGCTGGCTGTAGAAATGTTAAAAAAAATTGTGAGAAAGGGGCAGGAAAATTGTGAATTTTGCCTCCAGGGCAGCTGAGATTTCCACAAGGTAAATAAAAAATGTGTTCACGGCTCCCAGGATTTTCTCTGCCTTTGCTCATCACCAGCACAGCTGGAACTCTGGGACTGGGAGAGGAGCAGCAGGGAAGGGGCTGGAGAATCCCTGAGGAGCTGGGAAGGCTCAGCCTGGAGCAAAGGAGGCTCAGGGGCCCTGGTGGCTCTGCACAAGTCCCTGCCAGGAGGGGACAGCCGGGGGGGTCGGGCTGTGCTCCAGGAACAGGGACAGGAGCAGAGGGAACGGCCTCAGGCTGGGCCAGGGCAGCTCAGGGTGGCACCAGGAGCAATTTCCCCATGGAAAGGGAGCTCAGGGATTGGGAAAAGCTGCCCAGGGAGGTTTGCAGTGCCCATCCCTGCAGGTGGCACCTGGAGGTGGCACTCAGAGCTCTGGACTGGGGACAAGGGGGGCACCGGGCACAGCTGGGACTCCCTGACCTTGGAAATCTTTTCCAGCCCCAGGGCTCCTGGGATCTGGGATGAAGCAGCACTTTTGCCACTGCCTGTGGGTCTCTGCCTTTCTCCAGCTTCCCTGCCTCCCTCAGCAAAGGAGTGCACAGGGAAGGACAAAGTAAGAAATTCCAGCTTTAAAAAAAAATAAAAATCGAGCGGCCAGGGAACAAGGAGAGAGTGCAGGGAAGGTGGGATGGGAAGCACCCGCTCCTCCTCAGCCAACACCTTGTTTTGGAAGTGCCACCTCCGTGATTCTCCTCAGGCACCTCAGCTCAGAGGTCCTGGAGCCTTTCTCTGAAACCAGCCTGGCCTCAGCAGGGTCATTTCACCTCCCCCTGGCACTCCCAGCATTCCCCACAGAATATCTCGAGGCTACACAACCACAAATCCTAGAGAAACAATATTTAAGTTTTCGAAGACAATTGCCTTGTTTCTAAGCCCAACCGCTGGCTTGGCCCAGGGCATGGATTTTGTGCCCGGCAATCTCCAATTTGCACCAGATGCGAAGGAAAAATATTCCCTACATGTCCCCCAAAGCGCCCGAATTCCTTCTCCTTTGTGTTCACTCAACCTCGGCTTCCATCCCACATAACTCCCCTCACCTCAACTATGTTCTGTGGAATAACACTGAATTTTGGTCAGCTCATTGCTGGCTTTGTTTGCCCTCGGTGTGTGACAGCCTTGGCTGGGGACGCTGTGGAGCAGGAATCCAAGATGGGAATGCAATCCTTTGCCTCCCGCTCCTTTGCAGGAGCCGTTTCCATTCTGGGCCCTGTTTTTCACACTCTCCTAACTTCCCAAAACCCTCACCTTTGGACGTGGAGTTTTCCATGGGTGGTGGTTTTGCCTGGAGGTGAAATTTGCTTGGGTGAATGAAAGCTGGAGCAAAGACGTCGCTTTTACTTTATGGGAGAGTGGAAAAACCCCACTTTTGTTGTTGCAGATTGAGGGGAAAACTGTGTAGCCACCCTTCTAAGAAGGGCAGATCTGCTGAGGGTTGGGATTCGACAGCACAGCCAGAGCTGCTGGACTCATCCCTGTGTCTGCAGGGGACAATTTGTGTCCAAGCAGTCTCCCCACTTCATTCCTGGCCCTTTTTCCCTCGATAAGCACAAAACATGAGCTGGGTTATCCCCAAGGGGCTGGAAAAGCTGAAGTTAAATTTCTAATCATTTATTGGAACGTGTCCCATGAGCTTGTGTGTCAGGGAGTCGTTTGTCCAGTTAAATCAGGAGAACCGAGCGGGATTAAAAGTGTTGGAATCTTCCTTGTGCTGTTGCTTTTCTTTTTCCTGCTTGAAACACATCCTTGATGTCTGGAGCTGGAAATGCAGCTGAGGAATCCCACATGGAGGGACGATTACCCCGCTATGGGATCCCAGATCGGTTTGGGTTTGGGAAAGGACCGCAAAGATCATCCCAAACCATGGGCAGGGACACCTTCCACCATCCCAGGCTGCTCCAAGCCCCATCCAGCCTGGCCTGGAACACTTCCAAGCTTCCAGGTCACCTTTATTAATGAACAGTAATTAACAACTCCTTGGGAATGAACAGCAGGGGAAGTGGTGAGAAGCTGCAGCTCCACGGGAAGTTGTCACCGCATGGGTGACGCCGGACAGGGAGGAGCCCCACAGCCACTGCTCCCAGGGAAGAATTTTATCATTTGTAAAAGCTACGAAGCAGGTATGGTTTATTTTATGAGAGGGGATGCGATAATAATTCTCAAAGGCATATTTGAAATTTTGTTTGATGGCGTTCTCTTTTATTCTCTAATGTGTTATATATGTATCAAGTTTGGAATTATGTTTATATATATTTATTTTTTAGCCCTGCATATCCTTGCTTTGTATGGTAGTTAGCTCTGTGTTTCTTTTGGGTGTGTGTTGTCTTTTTTAATATTTTGGTAATTGTTCAGCTTTTTGGCTTTGTTTAGTCTGGGAGATATGGAGCTTCTTTATACCTGAGGTTTTTTACATTCCTTGCTCTTTTTATTTCTTGTGTTTTGACTATATTTTTTTTATTATAAGTGCCTGCATTCTTGTAAGTATAGTAAAGGCTGTAGACATTGAGCATGATTTTCATTATGTTTGTTATGTTTTAGAAGACAATATATTACAAAAGTATAAAAACTGCTTAACTATAAAATTTATTCAATTTTTGATCCTTTTGTCTCAGTGGGGCGGGACATTCCAGCAGCAGTTCCAGAGCAGGAGCAGTGGATGAACAAACCCAGGGATGCCTGTTTGTGATTCCCTGTGATTCCCCAGGGACTGGAGCACCCCATCCCTCTCCTGGAGGAAATTCCACAGGGATGGCGCTTCTCCCACAAATCCCAGCAGCATTTCAGTCCAGCTCAAGCCTTGCCCTCAGTCTGGAGCTCTCTGGAGCAGAAGACAGCTCCTGAGGCACCTCTAGCCTGACCTTCCCTGGATCCCACACCACATTCCAGGGCTGGGTGGCTTTGCCATGTGTCCCCTGTGGCAGTGCCACCAGGGAGCTCGGCAGAGCCACGCACAGCACGGATTATTTATTCCCTGTTCCCACTGTCCGGGAACTGGGAAAGCATCTCCCCCTCTTTGGGCGAGCGCTGCCCCACGGTGCTCCCCAAATTCGTCCCTCACAGAAGGTTTGGCTGCAGCTGGGCCTCTCAGATCACCACGATCCCTGTCCCTCCTGGAAGTGGGGACCTGCCAGCCCCACTCTGGGATTATCTGCACTGCCACTGTTGCCAGCTGCTCCAAGCCCCATCCAGGTGTCACATTTCGTGTCACGTTTGGTGATACCCAAATGGGGAATTCAGCCCCATCCTGAGCTCCTGCCAAATGTGTCCTTGAGTGCCTGGGAGAGATCACAGGATCATGGAATATCCTGAGCTGCAGGGACCCGCAGGGATCATGGATCCAGCCCTGGCCCTGCCCAGACCCCCAGAATCCCAGCCTGGGCATCCCTGGCAGCTCCTGCAGCTCTGGCAGCCTCGGGGCCGTGCCCATTCCCTGGGCAGTGCCAGCAGCCTCTGGGGAAGAACCTTTCCCTAAAATCCAACCTCAATCCCTCCTGGCCCAGCTCCAGCTGCTCCCTGGGTGCTGTCAGCTCACAGGGAGCAGAGGTTGCTCCGTCCTTTTCCCCTCCCATGCAAGTTGTACCTGCAGTGAGTCTCCTCCATCTGCACACCCCAGCTGGGTCGTGTCCTCACCGCCCTGCCCCCGGGGGAGCAGCTGTCCCTGCAGCACCGGGACAGGGTGGCAATGTCCCCGGGGTGAGGCAGCAGGGGCAGAGGTGAGGACTGTCCTGCAGGTCAGCGAGTGCAGAGCGAGGCACGCCCGGCCAAAACCCTCTGTGGCTGACAAGTGTAATCCTGTGGTCCAGGACCGGCAATCAGCACTGGCCTCACACAGAGGAGCTTCTGGCACGGAATCATTCCTGAAAGTCAGCTCCCATTTCATGGCACATCTGGAACCACTGGCAGCCTGCAGTTCCAGGGGTCACTCGCATTCCCCGTGCCCAGGGAGAAGGGTCACGGCCCTGGGAGGAGGCTGGGGGGGTTCATCATGTGCTGGCCTCACCTTTTCCTTCTCCAGGCTGCAGGGCACAGCTCGAATTCCTCTGCCAGCAGCTCCAGAACAAGGGGGATCTGCTCTTCTGCTTCCTAAACTCTGTGCTAACAGGCTGGAAAAAAGAGGGGCCATGGCACCTCACCCCAAAAATGACCAGAATCAGGAGGATAAAAAATAGGAGAGTTGAAACAGCCCCAGGCACCTCAGTTTCCTGCCAGCACCATGTCAAGGAGCTCTGTGATCCTGAAGGTCCCGTTGCAGCTCCTCAGAGGGACAGCTCCCACCTCTGCTCCTGCCACAGGGACACCACTGGAGCTGCTCCAGGAGGGATTGAGGTTGGATTTTAGGGAAAGGTTCTTCCCCCAGAGGCTGCTGGCACTGCCCAGGCTGCCCAGGGAATGGGCACGGCCCCGAGGCTGCCAGAGCTGCAGGAGCTGCCAGGGATGCCCAGGCTGGGATTTTGGGGTGCAGGGATCACAGGAGGAACAGGCAGATCTGTAGGGCAGTGGTGTAACCTGAAAGAAAAAATCCCATTGGATTTGGTAGCTGGAGCCCATTCCTGGGCTTCTACCAGGAGAGATCTCAGTGGTGCCACTCAGCGCCCAGCAGTGACATCTGTGGGACATCTGTGCCACAGCCCTGCTCGTTTGTCACTGCTGGAGGTACCCCTGACCTCAGCAGTGCTGCCTCCACCTCATTTACCCCACGGTGTCCCTCACACAATTCACAGAATCCCAAATCCCTGAGGCTGGAACAGCTTCCCAGCCCAGGCAGTCCCACCTTGTCCCCAGCCCAGAGCTCTGAGTGCCACCTCCAGGTGCCACCTGCTGGGATGGGCACTGCAAACCTCCCTGGGCAGCTTTTCCCAATCCCTGAGCTCCCTTTCCATGGGGAAATTGCTCCTGGTGCCCACCCTGAGCTGCCCTGGCCCAGCCTGAGGCCGTTCCCTCTGCTCCTGTCCCTGTTCCTGGAGCACAGCCCGACCCCCCCGGCTGTCCCCTCCTGGCAGGGACTTGTGCAGAGCCACCAGGGCCCCTGAGCCTCCTTTGCTCCAGGCTGAGCCTTCCCAGCTCCTCAGGGGTTCTCCAGCCCCTTCCCAGCTCCCTCAGGAGGATTTTCCTGTCCCTGGGCTTCCTGGAACTCTTCACAATTGAGGCAGAAGTCTCTCTCCCCATCTGAAACAGCTGCTCTTCCTCCTGGCCTTGAAGGAATCTTTCCATTTTTTCCCTTTCACCCTCCAATTTGTCTTTCCTCCAGTTTGGCCACAGACCTCCCTGTATCCCACAGCTCCTGCAGCTCCACTCCATGAAAAATCCCTCCCAGTGCCACCCGTGCCATGGCAGGGACACCTCCCACTGTCCCAGGGACACCTCCCACTGTCCCAGGGTGTCCCAGCCCCAATGTCCAGCCTGGCCTGGGGCACTGCCAGGGATCCAGGCCCTGCCCACCCTGCCAGGGAAGAATTTCTCCCTAATTCCTAACTTAACCCTACTCCACATCAGCCCCTGCTTTTGGGACGTGTCAGAGCCCAGCATGAAACTCATTATGCAAATGAGGCCGGCTCCTGGTGTTATTCCTCACTAATGAGCAGCAGACCTTGAATCGTGACCTTTCCCCGCTCTTGGGTTTTCTCTGCTGCTCGGTTTGTTGCGTTTTGATTTCTATTTTTTATTTTTTTTACGACTCCGTCCTCGCCTCACCAGGCCCGAGCCGGGTGGATTGGGCACAAGTGAAGGTCAGGAGCGTTTTCCTGCCAGCTCTGCCCATGGAAGTGGCTGGAGCAGCGCTGGAGGGGGGTGTATTTATGGCCATGCAGATGAGCTCGCAGTTGGACGCGTTCCTGCTGGAAGGAGCAGGGACGGAGGGATGGAAGCACAGCTCTGTGGGGACACGCTGTGGTGGCTCCTGGAAAAAGCCAGCGGGGCTGGAGCAGCACAATCCTGCTTTTCCTTGGCTGGGAGCAGGAGCAGGTGAGGAACCCGAGGTGCCAACACAGAGGGGCAGCAGTGATGCCTTAAGTTTTAGCATTTATATTTTTCAGACTCTGTGCTGTTTAAATGTGTAGCTATGGGTTTCATACGAAGGGTTGGTGAGCTCTCTCTATAGGGTAGATAGACAAAACAATTCCCAATATCCCATCCAATTCCATTCTCTGTCAGTTTAAAATCATTGTCCCTTATCAAAGGACAGGTCAAAGCACCTGGTTACACCTTAGGGAATTCCAGACAGGAATGTATCCATCGTTCCAGCCAAAAAAAATCAAAATGCCTGGAATTTATGGGGTCAGAGCACCACTTCTTCCTATTTGGCCATTTATTCATGGCCTGTTTGATTTACGGTTTATTTTTAATCATTTATTTTTTATAGGTTTTTTTTGTTTCATAGGTTTTTTTTGTTTATATAATTTTTGGTTTATAGGGGTTTTGTTGTTGGTGTTGTTTATAGGTTTTTTAGGGTTTTTTTGTTTATAGTTTTTTTTTTTAGTTTATACGGGGTTTTTTTGTTCATAATTTTTCTTATCTACATGTGTAAAAAGCAGGAGGATCCCATTTTGGGTCACCAGGGACTGTCGACATGGACTTTTTGTTGATGTGGACTTTTTTCACTGGAATGAATCCAAAGGGAGAAATAAACATTTTGTTTCTTTAATTGTCCCTTCCAATAGGAATTGGGGTTGGGAGCAATATTCCAACTGGAGCTGGGACCTGCATCCTGCAAGAGAAAAACCAATGGGCTTCCCACTGTCCTGATTTAAAGAAAAATGTGTCTCTGGATGAGATTAAATCCTCTCCTGCTTCCCTGGAAAAAGTATCCCAGATATTTTCCTGTCTAATTAATTCTGATATTCTCAGCAATGTGTGGAATATTTATCAAAATTAAAACCCGAATAAAGCACAAAAGATGAAATTTCCCGTGAAATCCACGGACTCCCAGCTCCACAGGGACAACAAGCTGAAGGTCACTGGAGCAGACAAACAAATAAACACCCACTTGACTCCAGACTCTTGGATGTCTGTGGGACCAAATCCTGACTTTTAGCTGGAATCTGGTGTCTATTGCACCCAATTTGCATTAGGAACCTTGTGCTGCTTTTTTCTGCCACTAGAACAGCAGCAAATTCCTGCAAATCAAGCTCCAGGATGGCCCCCCACAAGTGGGACACTGCCCACAATCCCAGATTTACACACACACCCAGCTCTGCAGACACACGGTGAAAAATCTGATTTCCTTTCAAAATGAGCATGAATTTTGATGAAAATGGTAATTCCTAATCTTTGTTCCATCCTCGGGTGAAAGGCAGCACCAGAAATACTCAGCTTATGGTTCTTAAACGTAGCAATGGAACCAAAAAAAGCAGGATCAAAAGGCACCTCCATGAGGCTGGTGGGATAAATGTACAAGCCAGGCTTTTCTGACAATCTCACCCAGAGGATGGCAGAAATTCCAAGGTGAATCAACACTTCCTGCCTTTCTCCTGGAGCTGTTTCTGGAGCCTTCCATGGAGACACCAGGACGTGTTTCTAGAGAGCTGGACATGAGCAGCTCCAGCAGGGCAATTATCCCGAGGGAATCCAATTAAAAGATTACTTTTCTCCAGGCAGCTTTACCCAGAATAAACTTCTCCTGGGTGCACTCCAGCTCCCAGANAATTAAAAGATTACTTTTCTCCAGCCAGGGTGTCCCAGAGAGGCACAGAATTATCTGTTGAAATCCCTCGGGCAGCTTTACCCGGAATAAACTTCTCCTGGGCGCACTCCAGCTCCCAGGGGAGGCTCTGGCTCGGGAAATCATCTCCTGAGAGCTCCAGCCTCAGCTCAAAGTCGGCACAGAGGTAAGAGGCACTTCCCAGCAGGATGAAGGGAACTGCACCATCCCTGCCTCCCTAAATGCAGCTGAACGGAGGCAGGAAGGTTCCAGAAGATTTCAGAGAGCTGGGAAGAGGCTGCTGGAAATCCCCATGGATTTGCTGTGCTCTGTAGAATCATGGGATGGTTTGGGTTGGGAGGGATCTTGAGGATCATCCCATTCCAACACAAACCATGGCAGGGACACCTCCCACTGTCCCAGGGTGTCCCAGCCCCAGTGTCCAGCCTGGCCTGGGGCACTGCCAGGGATCCAGGGGCAGCCACAGCTGCTCTGGGAATTCCATCCCAATTCCTGCCCCAAATCCCACCCAGCCCTGCCCTCCTTCAGTTTACAACCATCCCTTGGTGCTGTCACTCCACGCTCTCCTTGACCTTGGAATACCTGGAGTTCTGGAATGCGAATTACCTCCCAAATCCCACATCCCCTCCCCCTGGGAGCTGACCCCACGCGACCCAGCAGACCAGCATGAGGACTTCCCCTCATGAGGGCTTCCAGAACTTTCCTGAGGGAGCTGCTGCTGGATAGGGGATTTTGGGAAGCCGGCCTGGCTCAGATCAGCATCAGTGCAGGATCCAGAGCATTCCCAGGGGTGCCAGCTCTCCTGGGCGCCACCAGACCCTCGCCCTGAGGCCCAGGCTGGGTGCCAGGGCAGGGCTGGCCTCTGCCTGCCCTCAGAGGGAGGATTCTCTGCTGGAAGCAGCAGCTGGGTTGCAAGACTCGTTTGCACAACAGGATCACAAGCGGGCCCAAGGTCAAGGCATGGGGAGGAAACGAGGAATGAGGAATGTTCCTGTGCTCATGCAACACATCCCAGGTTTCACGGGCAGGGATTTCTTCACTCCTGTGCTGCCACCCTTGTTTGCCTTCCTTGGGCTGGAAACGATCAGCTCTCCTTGCTTTGAAGCGTGCAGAAAGCCCCACACAACCCCGAGCCTCCGGGTTTTGTGCGGCCTCAGGGTGAGTTTTGGCCTCCATGACTTCCCAGGATGGTTGTGTGACAAACTGAGATTTTTCCTGCCCAAATAAACAGCAGAGGAAAAGGAACTTTCTCTGACAGTCAGGCTCAGAAGATGCCACTGCAGGAGGTCGTGTGGGGTGGCTGCTCTGGTTTTTCTGAGTCATTCCAACATCCTGACCTGGGCTTTGCTTCCCCTCTGACTGTGCAGCACCCACTGGGTCCACAATCCCAGGACTCCATCACGGTCCCAGGAATGGGAATGAGCCTCTCAAATAAAAAATAACCAGCACTTGGTACAGCAAACCCAAAATATGCAGCAGTTCCAGACCTGACTGGATAGTCCTGCCCGACCCTGAGCTCGGCACAGGTTGCACCCAGTGGCCAGGTGCTCATCCCAGAATTCTGCAGGATTTGTTCCTGCCTGTGGCACAAACACAGCCTGGACCTCACCAGTAACACCATCCCGGAATCCCAGAATGGTCAGGTTTGGAGATCAGCCCTGCAGGGTCACCCTGAGCAGGGACACAGGGACACATCTGGGTGGCTTTGGGATGTCCCCAGAGGGAGGATCCATCACCTCCCTGGGCAGCTGCTCCAGGATTCCATGGAAACACATCTTTCCTCAGGCTGAGGTGGAAATCCAACCCATTCCTCCTGCCTGAGTCTTTTATTTATTTAAATAATAATTAAAAATAAAAGGGATTACAATATGTAAACTTGTGATTCCTACATCTGGTTTCCAGCCTGGTCTAGGGGATATTCCCTTCCCACGTGTGCTGGTTTGGCAATAATTTGGTTTTTTGGTAAGAAAGGAAAGGAATTAGTAATAGAAATGATTCTCTGTAAGAACCTTGTCAGCTTTCTTTAAACTTCACAAAAAATCAATAAGGGTCTGATTTTTAATAATAATACATTATTAGACTAATGAAAAGTTAGAGCGTGCCTTTGTGAATACATGAGTGGAAACAAAAACTTGGAGATCCTGGGGGTTTTTTTTGTTTTGTTTTAATTTAATAATTTTAATATTATAAATAAAAATATTCACAAAGACATAAAGTAAACTGTGCTGGTCTGGCAATAATTTATTTTTTGGCAAGGAAGGAAAGGAATTAGCAATCACTTACATCATTCCAAACCTCTACACCATGGAAGTGGGAAAAAAAATGAGAATACTGGGAAAAGCTTCTGACAGAACAAGGCTCAGGAGTTTCCTGGATTATTTCAGATTTAATCCTTGATTTCAGCTCTCTGTCTTCCAAACAGCCTCGTTTTAAATGTGCCTGGAAGCACATCCTTGCTGAGGAGTCAGGGAAGTGCTGGAATTTCCCTGCCCATGGGCAACAGGCCACTTGTTTTCCTGAGGAATTATGGAAACAGATCTTCACTCCTCCATCCACTTCTCAGGAATATTTCTGTAATTCCATGAGCACGTGGGTTACCAACGCCACGCTCCGTGGAAGTGGAGGGGGATGGGAACTCAGCTCCCGGCAGTTCAGGATCCCCAGGTGCTGTTCCAGCCCAGTTCCAGTGGAATGCACCAACATCCATGGGATACATCAACACCTAGGGAATGCACCAACATCCATGGAATGCATCAACATCCATGGAATACACCAACATCCATGGAATGCATCAACACCTAGGGAATGCACCAACATCTATGGGATACACAAACATCTATGGAATACATCAACACCTAGGGAATGCACCGACATCCATGGAATGCATCAACGCCTATGAAATGCACCAACATCCATGGAATACATCAACACTTAGGGAATGTACCAACATCCATGGAATGCATCAACACCTAGGGAATGCACCAACATGTATGGAATACACAAACATCCATGGAATACACAAACATCTATGGAATGCACCAATGTCCATGGAATACACCAAAATCTATGGGATACACCAATGTCCATGGAATACACCAACATCCATGGAATATACCAAAATCTGTGGAATACAACAGCCGTGAAATGCACCAACATCCATGGGATACATCAACATCTATGGGATACATAAACATCCATGGAATGCACCAATGTCCATGGGATACATCAACATCCATTGAATGCACCAACATCTATGGAATACTCCCAAAATCCATGGAATGCACCAACATCTGTGGAATGCACCAACATCTGTGGAATACACCAATGTCCATGGGATACAACATCTATGGAATGCACCAACATCCATGGGATACTCCCAAAATCCATGGGATACTCCCAGAATCCATGGGATACACCAACATACATGGGATACACCAGCATCCATGGGATACATCAGCATCTGTGGAATACATCAACATCTATGGAATGCACCAACATCTGTGGAATATACCAAAATCTGTGGAATACACCAACATCCATGGGATGCACCAATGTCCATGGGATACATCTATGGAATACTCCAACATCATGGGATACACCAACATCCATGGAATGCACTGACGCCCATGGAATATACCAAAATCCGTGGATTACTCCAACAGCCATAGAATGTACCAACATCCACGGGATACATCAGGATCTGTGGAATGCACCAATGTCCATGGAATACACCAATGTCCATGGGATACACCAACATCCACAGAGCACACCGACATTGACGGAATGCACAAAAACCAGAGGATACACCAACACCTATGGAATACACCAAAGTCAATGGAATATACTAAAATCTGTGGAACACACCAACTTCTATGGGCTCATGGAATGCACCAACACGAGGATGTCCCTGCTGGCTCAGCCACCAGTCCAAGAGGGACACTCTGGCACACAAAGCACCCTGAGGGGGGCAGGTAGTGATTTCTCTTCTGATCCCTGAAGAACCTTCCAGAAAGGCTCTGGCTGCTCCCCTGCCCTCCCCTTTGTATTCCCCTTGTCCCATCAGAAGCTCCATGAAGTCCCAGCACCTCTGCCCCAGAAGGGAAAGTCTGACAGGAGCATCCAGGTGACCTCTGCATCCTTCCCTGGTCTCCTCTGCT
>VXBU01013124.1:41900-57277 GCA_013400315.1 Bombycilla garrulus | reverse complement strand
CAAAACCAAAGGGATTTTTCAATCTCCTGTTCCCAGCAGATTCAGGGCTTGGATTTGGGGCAGATTTTGGCCACTTCCCTGGAAAAGGAAAGGTTGGGCAGGGCTTGGAGCAGGCTGGGATAGTGGGAGGGGGTTTAAGAGGCTCAGTCCGTGCTAAATTCTGGGATTAGGAGGGAGGAATTCCCCCTTGGAGCTCCTGTTGTGTTCTCACTGCTCTCTCCCCATCCTGCAGGTTCCTGGCACTCGGATTCCTTTCCCAGGAGGATGAAGCTTTCCTGGAAAAGAAGGATGTGTTAACCTTAAATTATCTCTGTTTTTATATGTACAGCAAAGCACCTGAGCCTCTATTTATGCAATAAAAAAAAAAAAGGTTTTGTGTAAAAAATAAAAATAAATAAAAAATTAAACTTGCTGCTTCCTCAAAGGATTGGAGCTGCAGGGGTGGCACTTGGGAAAGATCAGCTTGGATGGAAGAGGAAAACACTCTGGAGGGAAAAATTGAGGAGGAAAAGGCTCTGGATCCATCCTGGGAGGTTCCAGATTTCATGGAGAGGCAGAAGGAAGCGGAGAGGGCTCAGTGCAGCTTCTGCTGCTTCCTTTTAGGGTCAGGCCTGGAGTCCAGGTGGACAAACCCTGGATGCTTTTCCAGGCACTTTGTGCTGTCAGGATTTCTTGGATCCATGGAAATCACGGAGTCACCCTCAGGCAGTTCCATGCAGGAGTTTTATCCCAAGAGCTCTCTTTGGTTCCCTGTTTCCTGCCCCGCCTGGGAGCAGCTGTTCCTGCCTTTTGTGCTGGAGGCACCAAATCCTGGAGGAGGACTTGGCCAGGGAATCCTGGAATGGGGATTGAAGAGGATTCCCAATTGGAACTGGGATGGAAGAGACCTAAAATCACCTTTTTCTTCCGCCCCTGCCATGGCAGGGACACCTCCCCCTGTCCCAGGCTGCTCCAGCCCCAATGTCCAACCTGGAACTGAACATTCCAGGGATCCAGGGGCAGCCCCAGCTGCTCTGGGAATTCCATCCCCACCCTGCCAGGGAACAATTCCTGTCCCAAATCCCATCAAATCCCACTCTGAAGCCATTCCCTGTGTCCTGTCCCTCCATCCTTGTCCCCAGTCCCTCTCCAGCTCTCCTAGCGCCCCTTCAGGCCCTGCAAGGAGCTCTGAGCTCTCCCTGGAGCTTTTCCTTCTCCAGACTGGGCATTCCCAGCTCTCCCAGCCCAGCTGCAGAGCAGGTTTAGCTTGATCAGCAGAGAAATACAGAATAAAGGCTCAGCTGTGGCAGGGCCTCAGGTACCTTTGCTTCACATTCCCATTTCCATCCCAAAACACTTTAGACCCTTCTGGGAGTTCAGGAGAAGCAGAAATTTGCCAGTGGAGTGGGGAGAGAAGGGAGAAGCCCTTGGGCTCAGCCCTCACCTGAGTGGGGAGCACAGGGGATGCTCAGGGAGCTCCAGCTCTGCTGGAATCACTCCCTGGAACTGCAGGGATGGGAAAATCTCCATTTTCCTGCTGTCTCCTTGGAGACTGGAGAACAAAAGCAGTGCAGAAACCCATTCCCAGCACAGAGAAATGTTCTACTGCAATATCCTGCTGGAACTGTTGCCTGGAAATGCTGACCTGGAAATAGAGACTGGGTGGAATAATTGATAAAAGGGATTTATTGGAAGGATCCAGCTTGGGCAGTGCAGGAACCCCTTGGGGCTGCACCCAAGTCAAACCCACAAATGGGCACAAAATGGCCGCCGGTCATGAGGGGGGAGGCCATTTTATAGGGCACTGTCACACTTGGATAGGTTTGGGTCCATCAGCACATTGGAGTTCATTGTCCAATTCCAGCTCCAGGTGATGAAGCTCCATCCTCCTTGTTCCCTCTCTTCCTTCACTGCTGTTTCCACTCTTGGGCCTCCAATTTGTCCTTGGTCCCAGCTGGAAAGGAATTGTTTTGTGTCCCTGCTCTGTGCAGAGAGCTCAGCAACCCTGAATATGAAACCCAGAACTGCACATTAAACCAGCACAGAGTCTGAAAAATAGAAAAACTAAAACTTTAATCAGATTCTGGAGGAATATCCTTCTGCAGCAGCCTCAGGAATTGCCAGAATCCCAGGGAATCCAGCAGTTCCCAGCCCTCAAGCTGTGCATTCCAGGGTGAACTGGGGGGAATTGAATTCCAGAGCTGTGGTGCCAGTGAGAACAGCCTGGTGCCCCCTTCCCTGAGAGAAACAGGAATTCTGGTGAAGCCAATCCCTCAAGACCTCCCCAGGGAATTGTCAGCTCCAGAATTGTCACTGCTTAGTTCTGGATATTAGCCCAAATCTGGAGTTTTTAGGCTCTCCAGAGTAGATTTTTCTAGAAAACAATAATGACAATGATGAGGAATTTTTTGTTGTTGTTGTTATTTTTTTAACTACTGCTCTGTGAGCAGAAACCAAAGGACACAATCTCCCTTGACAACTCAATTTACCAGCAAAGCCACTGGGCACCATTTAGCACCCAAAGCAATCAAGTCTGGCTTAAAATCATCCCTGCAAAGATGTGCAAGAAGGGAATTAATGCTCGTTTCTTTGCCCCTGAATATGGGGGAAGGAGCTGTGAGGAGTGTCCTCAGAAATCCTACAAATTATCACATTTCTGCCTCTGCAGACAAATCGGAAAAAAAAAAATATTTGCAGGTAAAAGACTTCCAATCTGGTCCAGCCTGATTTTTAGAATCCAGAGTAGTTTGGGATGGAAGGGATGTTAAGGATTACCCAGTGCCACCCCTGCCATGGCCGGGACACCTTCACTGTCCCCAACTGCTCCCGGCCCCAGTGTCCAGCCTGGCCTTGGGGACTTCCAGGGATCCAGGGGCAGCCACAGCTGCTCTGGGAATTCCATCCCAGCCAGGAATTTCTCCCAGTATCCCATCTATCCCTGCCTTCCTTCTGCTTGAGGCCATTCCTAAATTTCAGCATCAGAGCTCAGATACCCCCAGAGCCTGGTTTGAGGGATATCCCATAATTTCCAGGATAAGGATGGGTCTTGTCCAGTGCTGTCCCTTCCCAAATTTCCCAGTGCCTGTTCCCTGGGGTTCCATGGGGAGTTGGAGCTGTGCTCTCACAGCTTCCCGGTGATTTCACCTTCGGGAATCCCACAAAGGTAAAATCCACAGCTGGAACAGGAGGAATCTGCCGACACTGGGGGGAGACAGCAGCTCAGCTTTCCTGCAGTTTCTCCTTCAGGACCAGCCTGGAATTCTGAAAGAATCCCAGAATCCCAAAATCCCTGAGGCTGGAAAAGCCCTCCCAGCCCCGGCAGTCCCACCTTGTCCCCACCCAGAGCTCTGAGTGCCACCTCCAGGCCTTCCTCGGACACAGAAAGGTTTCAGGGTTAAAAACACATTTAAAAGAGGAAAAGAGAGTTTGATCCAGTTGAATTTCTGAGGGAGAGGAGGCAGCAGGGATAGAGAGCCTTGGAGGGCTTGGTGTATCCCAGACTCATGCAGGTGGGAAGAGCCCTTCAGGACCATCCAGTGCCACCAGCAGCACCCCAAACCCTGTCCCCAAGGGCCACATCGACAGCTGCAGCACCGCAGGATCTACGCAGGAACCTCTTGGAAATATTCCCACCCACAAAATGAGCCGGGTCACTGTGGTGCCTGCAGCACACGGGGTCTCTCCTTCTCCCCTGTTCCATAAAATTCCTCTTTTCCAAAGCGGAGTTCAGGCTGTGCCTCCCTTGCACGGGCCTGCATTCCTGATATTGTCACTGTCACCAGTGCCGTGTGTTGAAGACACAAAATAAAAGGCTTAAAATTAAAAACTGGCATCTAAACTTCCAGTGTTTGCACCTTTAGGGTTCCTTTTATTCCCCTGAAGGCTGTGTGGGTTCAAACAAAAGCTGCCATCCTCGTGGGGTGATCAGGAAAGGAATTGGGCTGGCATTTTAAGGGGAACAAACAAAACTCTCCCAGGTTCTGAGGTGACTCAAGTGGCTGCTGGAATAGGGAGCTGAGGTCCTTAAAATTAAAAAAATCAACCTTCAACAGGACAGTTTTGTCATCAGACTTCAGCTGAGATGAGCTCAGCTTAATTTGAGCACCACTGGAAGCTTTTTAGTCTGAGACTTCTTCCAGAATCACCCCAGGCTGGGGCTGGGGGGAGGCCTCACATCCAAACTGCGATTCCAACATTTCCTTCCCTGCTTTTCCTCTTGGGAATCAGCAATCCCACCTGCTTTTTCCCGCTCTGCAAATGTTCTGTGTGGGGGAGGATCCTTCATAATTCCCTGGGATCCCAGCTCCATTCTCGGCAGGATTGCTCCCAAGGACGCAGTAACTTGTTGCATCCTCTAATTACAGCACGTATGACACAGTTAATTAGTTCCTATTTATTATTAACCTCAGCCTTCGAGGCTACAGGGGAGCTGATGAGCTCACATGAGGGAGGTGGAATATCCTGAGTGGGAAGGATCCAGTGCCACCCTGGCCCTGCCCAGAGCCCCCAAAATCCCAGCCTGGCCATCCCTGGCAGCTCCTGCAGCTCTGGCAGCCTCGGGGCCGTGCCCATTCCCTGGGCAGTGCCAGCAGCCTCTGGGGAAGAACCTTTCCCTAAAATCCAACCTCAATCCCTCCTGGCCCAGCTCCTGTCCCAAGCAGAGATCAGAGCTGTCCCCACAGAGCAGCTGCAGCCCCTGAGGAGTTTCCCCTCACTCTCCTCTCCTCCAGCTGAACATTCCAGGTGCCCTCAGCTGCTCATGGCCCCTCCAGACCTTTCCCCATCCTCTGGACACTCTTTAAGAGTTTTGGATCTCAGATTGCAGCTCCACGTGGAAAACAACCCAATGTCCAAGCCATGAGCGTGTGGGGACAGCTCAGGTAAAATTTCCCAACCCTGGATGTGTTTAACAAAGCCTGGATGTGGCACTGGGTGCCAGGGTTGAGTTGAGGAGTTGAGCACGGCTTGGACTCGATGGTCTTGGAGGTCTCTCCCAACCTGGGCATTCTGGGATTCTGTTTTCCCCCTGGATTTGATCCAAGGGTCATTTTTTGGCTGTGAGTGACCAGGGCCTGGCAGGTGGCACAAGCCAAGTCCCTCCCCTGTTTGGCTCTGGATTTGAAGCTGCTCCGTCCTGGCTGCTGAAGCGATGCCCTGGCAATGTCTGGGCTCAGCTGGACCTTGCCTGGCTCAGGTGAGGAGCACCTTGGGATAATCCCAAAGCTGAGAACAGCAATTCCTGGCACCCGCCACAACTTATCCCGTGGCAATGGGCACCTTGTGGGCTCCTTTGTTTGGGCCCAAGGAGTGATGAGGATTTTATCCATGAGCATTTCCATCTGGCAGCCACTCCTGCTGGACCAGGCCGAGCTCCTGGAAATGTCCCCGTGTCCCAGCATCCCTGCAAGGCTGTTCCAGCCTGTCCCGAGGCTGGGGTGAGGCTGTCACATGAAGGAGGATGGATGTGGCTGCTTCCTGTTGATCCCAGGGTGATTCTCCTTTTTGATTATCTTTTTTTATTTTATTATTATTATTTTTTATCCTGGACTTCCTCCTGCTGCTTGGCTTTGCTCCCCAGTGCCTCGGCTCCCGATGGTGTGGTCCTTTTGCAGTCCTCCAGCTCTTTTTGTCTGCTCTGACTCATTTCTCTGGCCTGAACTCGGGCTCCTTTCCCAGCCTGGAGCTCCTCATTGCTGTGGGGAGGCTCAGAGCCAAGCACCAGAAAACGGCAGCTCCTGGCAGTGGAGTTTGAGTCAAAGAAATGAGTCTGGGCCTTGTTCGGGCTCAAACCCGCTCTGTTATTCTGCTTTTCTCACACAGACCATAATTTCTGTGTTCCTTCTCCTTCCCGTGCCTCCTCCTCTCCCACCTGGGCCCTGCAGGAAGAAATTCCAAGGAATAAATTCACAGGGACCGAGCTTTGAGTGATTCCACCTGGCTTTTCCATTCCTGGCCACCCTTCTCCCACTTCTCAGTGGGTTTTTCTGCTCACTCAGAAAAGATTTTATCCCAAAATCCCAAATCATCCAGCCTGGGAGAGACCTCCAGGATCATCCAGTCCCACATAATCACCCCTAAATTACATCCCCAAGTGCTTTTGGGCCTGGGTTGCAGAAAGCTCTCAGGACTGAGGAAGTGAAAATGGGGAAAACGTTCCCATCTAAAAATGTGCTGGGTCACCCATTGCAAACCTGCTCCAAGAGCTGCAGGAACAATAAATGCTTGTGGGTTTGGTTTTTTTTCCATGAAGATGAGGCTTGGAAAAGCATTTAGGAGTTATTAGTCAATGAGACAGGATGGAAATTCAAGTGGTTTGCATTCCAGCTCGAGCAGAGGGACATCTGTGACAGCTTCTCCTCCAACATTTGCATCTGACTCTGCAAAGATCCTTTAATTATTTCTTTTCCCCCCACGTTTTAGAGAAAATCTCCACACACAGAGATTCCTGAGTGGGACCAGAGCTTGGCTTTGCTCTCAAGTGCCCCGAGCCTCCCTCCAAGAGTTCCTGGTGGCAAACCCGATTGAATAATCAGGATTTCAAACCCTGCTGAGGAGCTGGGGTGTTATTTCAAGGGCTCTTGACTAAGGTGCTGCTGTTGGGAAACATCCTCCCATTAACTTGAGTCAGATGTTCAAGGAATTGCTTGTCATCCCAAATTACCAGTTGAGTCACAACTGCCTGAGCCACAACATTTTTCTTCCCCACCAAGGGTTACAGGGTTTTGTGGAAAACATGGGCTGTAATTATCCTGCTCAGCAGCAAAGGGGGGAGAGGAGGAAAGGCAAGGATTCCTCTTGGAGGGGTTTCTGTAAAATCCCGAAGTTCCTTGGATTTCAGACTCAGCTCTTTTTCCTGCCGACAGGTTTCCAAACTCGCTAAAAGGGACTGAGGAGGAAAGTTTTGCCAGGCCTCGACCTCCCAGAGGGAAATGGGAAGGGATTTGACAAAGCTTTTCCAGGAAAAGGAGGTTATTCTCTTTTTTCCTTTGTTTTCTGGGGAAACTGGCAGCAAACGCTTCCTCTTCCCTAATGCTTGTTTCCATGAAATCCTTCACGGGGGCTTGCCCCTCGTCTTTCCAAAGAACACAAAGCAGGAAGGACAATTCCCGTGACACAAATTGCTTCCTTGGGATATTTCTTGGTGTTAAATGGATGCAGAGGTGATTGGAGTTGTCCAGCCTGGAGAAAAGGAGATTCTGGGGAGATTTCAGAGCCTTCCCAGGGCCTAAAGGGGCTCCAGGAGAGCTGGGGAGGGATTGGGGACGAGGCCTGGAGGGACAGCACACAGGGAATGGCTTCAGAGTAGGATTTGATGGGATTTGGGGCAGGAATTGTTCCCTGGGAGGGGCTGGGATGGAATTGCCAGAGCAGCTGTGGCTGCCCCTGGATCCCTGGAATGTTCAGTTCCAGGTTGGACACTGGGGCTGGGAGCACCTGGGACAGCGGGACAGGGATGGAACAAGAAGAGTTTTAAGGTCCAGGACGAGTTTTAAGATCCTTCCAACCCAAACCACTCCATGATTCCTGACCCTCCGATCCCATTCCTGCTCCCAGGGGCCCTGCTGTGCCAGGGAGGGCAGGGACACCCCTTCCCATGGAGCCAGGGTGGAAACTCTGCCCGGAACCCACAGCCGTTGAGCCCTGGAACCAAATCCCAGGGAGGCAGCAGAGCCAGGACTCGGAGCCCTTCAGGTTTGGGCTTGTTTTCCTTGCTGAGAAGCCAGACACGACGATGGATTTGTGCTGGGATTTGTGCTGGGCTGACTGGAGCTGCCCCTTGTCCCCAGAGGCGTCATCAGGGCAGGGCAGCAGTCACTGGGCCATGGGTGAGCAGAGCTGTGTCTCAAGAGGAGCCCAGGGCTCTGCAATCCCTGCTTTCCCCGGGGGATTGAGGCACCACAGCTGTTCCTTTCCTCATTCTGGTGTCACAGCACTCCCAGTCCTTCAGCACGGCCTGGGAGGAGAGGCTGAGGGAGCCGGGAAGNTTTTCCCTCACAGAGTGGTCAGGCCTTGGGATGAGCTGCCCAGGGAGGTTTGGAGTCCCTGTCTGTGGGAATTCTGGAGGAGTCTGGATGTGGCCCTTGGGGACAGGGTTTGGGGTGGTGCTGGTGGCACTGGGGTGGCACTGGGGGATCCTGAAGGGCTCTTCCAGCCTTGATAATTCTGGGATATTTAGTGGAGCAATTGCTGCTTCCGGACAATGTGGAATTATGTGCAGGGTTAAAATACCAGGACAATAAAATCATTCCTGCCCCTCTCTCAGTGTCTCCCTTTCCAGATGCATCTGCTCATGGGACACACCTGAAATGAACATTTGGATTTCAAATCCTCTCTTTTATTAGTGTTCCTTTAATGTGTGTTTTTATCCTTAATGAAGGATACCAGAAGCAGAACCTGACTGGGATAATCCTGCAGGAATTATTCATTTTGCAAAGAGCACATTTAAAGACCTGATGATGGAGCCTGAGATCCCCAAAAAAATTAATTCATGGACCTCCCTGGATGTAAAGTGTGGGAAGAAAAGCCTGGAGGGGATTATCCCCTAATTCTTTTGGGGCCTTTGGCACCCACTGGAAGTGCAAATCCTGTTCTCTTCTCCCTGGTTTGAAGGTGGGGCTCCACGGAATCACAGGATGGGTCCAGGCTGGCACACCTGGTGCCTCCTCCCTGCCCCAGCATCCCCCCAGAGCTCAGGCAGGGGACTGGGGATATTCTGGAATATTCTGGGATATCCCAGGAGCAGACTCCAGCCCCTCTCTGGGCTCTGCTCCAGCTCAGAACACTCCAGAGGTGCCTCCCAGGGCTGGGCAGAGGGGCAGGATCCTTCCCTGAGCTGGTTGTTTCCTTGTTTAATTATTTAATTTGATTTATTTCATCCTGCAGCGCTCACAGAACGTGCTGTTCTTGAGACAGGCACAAAAAAAAGGACCTGTCCCTTTTGTCGCTCTCGCTTTCAGCTCCCTCCTTGAGGGAAGGAGAAAAGGGGGAGACTCTCAGAAGCTGGGTGAAAGCAGATCTCAGAATAGAAGAATGCAAGAAAACCGACATGCAAGGACAGGGAACAGTAGAGCTGTGGGTTTGAGCTGGGTAGAGAGAAACCTTAGAAAATATAATAAGCAAAATAATACAAAAATATAAGATAATAATGAAGCTTTATCCATTGTTTTTAAGTACAACAACCAAGCATTGTCAGAAGGAAAAAGCACATGGAGCTCTAATTAATTGGCTTAAGCAAACACTTGCAAGATTTTAACATTATTCCATGAACTAGAAAGGTTTTAAAAAGGCCTTAAACCAGGAGAATTTCAGCTGCTGTTGTTGTGACATGAGCTCTCACCATCTTTTGTGTCACCTTGTACTGAGGCTGGTGCTGAAATAAAAGCTCCAGGAGTCCCTGCCAGCAGTCCTGACCTGTTGTTGATAAAAACAGATCTGGTGGAACCCTGCTCACTGAAAATTTCAGATTTTCTGTGCTGACACCCCCAGGAGAACACTGCATTTCACCTGAGGATGTGGAGAAGGCTTCCAAAATTAAATGATAGAATTAGGATTATGGGTGTGGAGTTGAAATAGAAGTGTGTGATATCACATATGGGAAAACTCAGTGTTTAAGGTTTTAGAATACAGTAATATATAGAAATCAAGATGGAGGGTTTAGGGGCAGAGGTTTGTTCTTCACTTTCTTCTTCATGGTCTGGGTGATTTTGTGTGATTGAATAGAAAAGTCCACATTGCAGGACATGGGTGGTTGGTTATTGGGTTAAAAGTAAAAATAATTGAGGTGGCATTTCTTAATTGGACAGTTTACCCTTAAAATGCCTGGTAGAGAGAGAGATAGAGCTCCATTTTTAGTTTGTGAGCTTGAAGTGCTGCAGAACTCACAGTTTGTGAGATTGTAACAGAGATAAGACCTAATAAANACGAGAAACCCCATCTCCACCATCCTGACAATGGGAAAAAAAAAAAATAAAACACTACCAAAAAGCTAAATTTCAACGGAGATCCAACAGACTCCTGAAGGTGAGTGAGCAGCAGGAGGAAAGCAGGGAGGGAAGAGCTGTGTCCCAGGTACAGGAATAACGCCAATGGAAGAGCCTGGGGCCAAGGTCATTTTGCTTCTTGCCCTAACCTTACAGCTTGCTGCTTGATTAAACGATTCATTTTTCCCACTTGTTCACTCGGCTGGGGATGATGTGGGGTACGACGTTCCCAGTCTGTACCCAAACTAATTTGCTGTACAATGTTTAAAATGAAGTGTGGCCCTCTGTCTGAAGACATTGCGGCTGGAACTCCAAAGCGAGGAATTATTTCTTTTACTTATTTCTTAATTCTTTAGTTACCTCCCTCGCTTTGGCAGTTCTAATCTTCAGTTCACATCTCCTGTGTCTCCCCCAGCGGAATAAAGTCTTTTAAAACGCCTCTCAGCTGCCCCGTCTCTGTAGAGCTGGGTTTGTTTCATCCAGTGACACAAACCAACCTAACCACGGAATTTAGCACTTATCCCTGAACAAAGTCACTGCTAATGGAGCAATTAGGATGGCAATTATCACTTACATCCCAATTACCCACTTCGGGGGTCATTATGTCATTACCTTCCCAGTCACCGCATTTGAGATTCGAGCTGGAAATCATCACAAACCCTTTATTTTTAAATGCCAGCTAAAACCATCATGAAATACAGAACGTAATGAAATACGCGGCGACAGTAGCATTTTATTTTTTTTTTTGCTGCTGTATTGTATTACAGCTAAAATTAAGTTTGAAATTTAATATCTTATTTTTATCTAAATTAAATCTTTTGTAGGTTTTGGTTTTGGTTTTTTTTCCAAAACCAACTCTCCACAGGGAATTTGGTTCTCTCCCAGTCTTACACAAAGTGACAAAGATGAGGATTCTTTTTCTATTATTTTAAAATAATCTCTTTTCCCTCCTGCTGGCTGGTGAATTCCTGAGCATGAGCTGAGGTCCCGCACCAAAGTTGTATTTCTGGTGTCAAAAATTCTTTCCAAAAGTGGGTAATTTTAGCTCTGCTGGAACCAAGAGAGAAAAACTTGCCCAAATCAAAGATGGCCTCAGGATGGAAACAGAAGGAAGTGGGAAATTTAGAAAATAAATGAAGACAATAATTAAATGAAGAGCTGATACTCCTCAGAACAAGAGCTGGTGGTTTCCTGCTAAACCAGGGAGAGACTTCGTGAAAATCACTGGAGTTTGGGGTTCAGCATTAGGAATTCCCAGCCTAGGCTGAGTTTATCACACTCCCCTCATGGCTTCTGCCTCATCCCAGCCACAATTCCGGGTGGAAATATTGAACATTCCTTGCCCGGACTCTGCGGGGTCAGGATTTCTTTAGGAGCTGGAGTTTTTATCAGCGTGTGGAAGTGGGGTGGGCACAGATTCATCTCCCGGGAGTGAGGAGGGAAAGCTCCCAGGGGCTGGGACAGAGTGGGTGGAAAGGGGACAAAGCCACCAGATCCTGAGTGCTCAGAATTTGATTTTTGTCTCTTTTTGGGATGTGGAGCCCCCAGTGCTGAGGGAAGGGCTCACCTCAGGCACCTGCAGGAGCTGGTGAAGGTGTGAGCAGGAACGGGCTCATTCCCGAGGGAATATCAGAGTTCTGTCACCCCTCAGCAGGGAATTCGCCTTTGGAAGCTCAGTTTGCCCTTCCCTGTGCAATTCAACTTCCAGCCTGGCACTTCCCTGCAGCAGCCACAGGGGCAGGAGGTGAAATCCCTGCCCAAAATCTGGAGTGGGCGATGGAAGCTGAAACCTGGATCTCTCCATGGGATAAGGCACCTCAAAATCCTGGATCTCGGATGGAATGGGGCACCCCCAACTCTGCTTCTCAGCGCTGTTGCATGGAAAACCAGAGAAGCTGGGGTGTGAAAAGCAGGAATTCTCAGAGCTGCGGGAAGTCAGGCTGGAATTTCCTCTCAGATCCAGTTTTGGATGGTGCCACCTGTCTGGCAAACAGCCCCACTGGGGAGCAGGAGCAAACCTGGAGGCTGCAAATGTTGTTTCTGCCTTTAAACATCTCCCGTTTTCCAGCTGGGCAGCAGCAATGGGAGCTGGAATTGTGGATCCTGGCTCCAACGGAGCTGAGACCGCAGGGAAGCCAGAGGAACAGGATCCAAAACCAACTGCAATCCCTAATTGGCCTCTGCTGGAGCCAGTGGCTGGAAATGTGCACCTGTCCAAAAAAGGAGAGGTCTCTGCTGGAAAGCTGAAACTCTGGAATTCCAAGGACAAGTGTGGAAAGCCAAGAGAGTGGTTTGGATTTCAGCTTGGATATCAGCTGGAAGTGGCAGGCTTGGAACAGCTCTGAGGAGATCAGGCTCTGAAAACTCCCTGTGAGGATGTGGCCCATGTGGAATAAATCTATTCCAGGCGGCTGGATTGGCCCAAAAAGTGGCAAAATCCCATAATAGCAACATTTTATAGTGGCAGGAAAGGATAGAGGAAAAAACAGGGGGAGAAAAACATCACAGGAGCAAAAATGTGAAGTTCCAGACATGTAAAAACCTGTGGAAGGAGAATTAGGAAATAATGCTTCCTATAAAATTGTTGGTAATTCTTTTCCTGTCAGTAACAACACAAAGGAGAATAAAGGAGGCTGAGAGGAACCCCCAACACCCAGACTCACAATTTTATGGGATTTCACAGGATTTTTACTCCTATAACCAAATGCCTCAAGGCCCTCACAGCGTCTGCCCCACTGGTCTCCAACCATTTGGATTTGCAGACTCCAGAGCTGTTGCCAGTGAATTCTCTCGGCCAGCTGGAACCCTCTGCCAGCATCTGCCTCTCCTCATCCCCCTCCTGCATTCCAGGACCCTGCAGGGCACAGACTGAGCCCCACGGGGACCTGCAGAAGACCCCCCAAAACTGCAACACCCCCCCTTGGGTCCTGTGACCACCCCGGGGCGGCAGCAGCAGCTGTGTGGGATTCCGTGAGGAGAGGAGTGGCACTAAACCATGAAGGAATTGTTTGGGATTGCCGGCACAGCGGGGTCACATCCCCGAGGGCTCCAGCTGAGAATTGTCAGCCCTGAGGCTGCCCAGGGGGACTCTGGGAGGGACATCAGGAGCACGGAATGGGTTGGAAGAGACCTTAAAGATCATCCCAGACCATCCCAGCTATGGCAGGGACACCTCCCACTGTCCCAGGGTGTCCCAGCCCCAGTGTTCAACCTGGAACTGAACATTCCAGGGATCCAGGGGCAGCCTCAGCTGCTCTGGGAATTCCTTCTGAACCCTTCCCCACCCTGCCAGGGAACAATTCCTGCCCAAAATCCCCCCCAGCCCTGCCCTCTGGCAGTGGGAACCATTCCCTGTGTCCTGTCTCCAAGCCCTTGGGAATGGGATGTCTTGGCCCTCCTCGTTTTCCTGGTTCAGGGCAGCCAAGTGTGGGAGAGCCGCTGAGAAATGCACGACCACTGTCCAAAACCTGCTGCAGGCCACGTCCAAGTCCAGCACGTGCCTCCAGATCCTTGAAATATCCTTCATTCCTTGTGGGATGATCTGGACACAGAGCACAGACCCTTTCCCTCCATCTGAGGTGGACACGAGGCTGCAGTGGCTGTTCCTGCGGCCACAGGAGCCCCAGCCAGGGCTCACTGCCAGCTCTGACCTCCCAGACCAATTGGGGATTAAAGAACACCAAGGGCATTGTCCCAGCTGGACACATCCTGGCCCCGCTGGAAGCAGCAGGAAAGCCATGAAACACAATAGGAACAGCCACGGAAGAGCAGCCCAGCAGGGAATTCACCTCCAGCCTCTCATCCAAAGGCCTGGAGCTGGAATAACGTGGGTTCCACCCCAGCGCCTCCACAGCTGCACGGGGGAAGCCTCCACAAGGGACCTCATGAGGGAAAGTTATCCCTGGGCAGGCCGAACGGAGGGAAAACGAAAACAGAAATGAAAACAAAACCCATTTTCACACATCCCTGAGGGCCGGGTTTGTGCCCAGCCCCTCGGCGCCGGGCTGGTTTTTGCCATCCTGCCGCGGCAGCTCCAGGAAGGCAGCGCTGTTGATGATGACAAAGGTGTCCGTGCTCGTGTCCCTGCTCGTGTCCCTGCTCGTGTCCTTGCTCAGGGCTCCGGGCAGCTCCAGGTGTGCCCGGGGCCGGCTCAGCTGCCCCGAGTACAGGTAGTCCATGTAGTTCTCCGGCTTGCTGGAAACGATGTTGCTGAGCATCATGACAAAGAGGAGGAAGCCAAAGAAGCCGACGATGATGAGGATGTAGAAGGAGGCCATGATCTCCTCCTGCAGCTCCAGGGCAGGGTTGCTGTAGTTGTTGAAGCGCAGGGCCTTTTTCTGCTCCACGAACGTCTGGAGTAAATTGGGCAGCGCCGAGCTGCTGTTGGTGTGGTTGCTCAAAGCCATCGCAGCTCCCGCTCCAGAGGCCAAATCTAAACAAAAAAAGCAAAAAAAGGAATGATTAGCTGAGCCCAGGGCCTTC
Source organism: Bombycilla garrulus (assembly GCA_013400315.1). NCBI lineage: Eukaryota > Metazoa > Chordata > Aves > Passeriformes > Bombycillidae > Bombycilla > Bombycilla garrulus. The sequence goes on along the minus strand of VXBU01013124.1, from coordinate 42,836 downwards.
AAACCCTCCCTGTCCTTCACTCCCGGGATTCCTGCACTTGGAATGTTCACGTCAGAGATCAGAGCTCACCTGAGCTGCAGCTCCTGTCTCTGCTCCCTGGCACAGGGAAACTGCTTGATGGAGCTGGGCCAGGAGGGATTGAGGTTGGATTTTAGGGAAAGGTTCTTCCCCAGAGGCTGCTGGCACTGCCCAGGCTGCCCAGGGAATGGGCACGGCCCCGAGGCTGCCAGAGCTGCAGGAGCTGCCAGGGATGCCCAGGCTGGGATTTTGGGGGTCTGGATCATCCCTGTGGGTTCATTCCCACTCAGGATATTCCATGATTCCATCCTCCAGGCAGAGATGCACAGTGGCACGTTAGGGCAGGAATTCAGGGAATCCCAAGCTGTGCTGCCTGCACGGAGAACGGGCACACGCGATTCCCCCGGGCTGGTTCAGCTCTGCCGGTGATGCAGCGCCAAAGCGAGGATTTGGGAATGACACTCTCAACCCCAGGGATTGTCCCAGGGGGTGAAAAGTAACCTCATGCAGAGGAGAGGAAATCAATTCTGGGATTGTCACAGAATCCCAGACTGGTTTGGGTTGGGAAGGACCTCAGAGCCCACCCAGAGCCACCCCTGCCAGGGCAGGGACACCTCCCACTGTCCCAGGGTGTCCCAGCCCCAGTGTCCAACCTTTGGCACTGCCAGGGATCCAGGGGCAGCCCCAGCTGCAAAACTCACAGTTCATAAGATTATAGTAAAAATAAAAACTAATAAACATCTGAGCCCAAGCAAAAAATACCATCTCACGAATTTAATCCTAACCCTAAAAAAAAGCAGAGAAGCTTCAAAAATATATATGATTAACAATTGTTTCTATTTCTATTGCATGTACTAATTGATATATAATATAATTATAATATATTGTAGTATAATATAATATATAAAACACATATAA
>VXBU01013124.1:5346-30904 GCA_013400315.1 Bombycilla garrulus | reverse complement strand
CCTGTGTTGTGCACTGAGCTGTGCAGGACCTCTGGGATTTGGATCAAGATCAAATTACACAGGGCCCCTCATTTCAGTTTTCTGTATTCATTCTTATTCTGTATGTTTAGATATATTCATTATTTTTATCACAATAGGTGCTCTGTGCATGCATTTTTGTGAGCACAGTGAAGGCTGCAGATACAGAACATGATTTTTATTAAACTTGGTACACTCTAAAAGACAATATACATTTTTAGGTCATTTATAAAATTGGCTAAATTCTGAACTCCTTAAATCCCAGAGGTCCCTGAGTAATGTCCATGCTGGTTTTCCTATTCCTGCACCACAACATTTGCATATTAAGGTGACAAAAATAAAAATATGAGGAGTGTCAGCACTTTTATCCCTCAGCTTCCAGTCCAGTCCTAAGTCCCTGGGAATGGGGCAGCTGGGGGGGAAATTCCAGAGGTGGAATGAGAAGGATCTGAGGACAGGGGGCAGCTCCTGGGGTGCAGGCCTGGGGTGGTGTTTGCAGGGAAACCTGGAGAAGGATGAGCATGGAAATGGTGGGAGACAGAAAGGACAGAGCTGGGGGGGCTGTGCCAAAGGAGCATTCCCTGGACAGAAATTTGGGATCAATCCCTGATCCTCAGGGTTCAGTCACACAATTCCAGGCNGGGAATTGTCTCTCTCCAGGTTTCCTGCAGCTCCTCCAGGCCCTGCAAGGCCACCCTGAGCTCAGCCCAAAGCTTCTCCTGGCCAGGCTGAACAATGGCAGCTGTGCCAGCCTTTCCTGCCAGCAGAGCTGCTCCATCCTCTGCTCATCCTGGAGCCTCCTCTGGGCTCTCTGCAGCAGCTCCAGCTCCTCCTGTGCTGGATCCCAGCTCTGCAGCTGGGGGCTCACCTGAGGGGCTCAGGGACACAATCCCAATCCCAATCCAAATCCCGACACCTTTCCTGATCTGGGGTTCTGGGCTGGGGCAGACCCAGCTCTCCCAGGGCTGCTCCATCCCAGCCTGGATTGATCCCAGGGGTTGTCCCGACTCAAGCGCTGCAGTTGGCCTTGTTAAACCTCCTGGGACTCCCGTGGAGCACCTCTGGAGCTGCTCCAGGTCCCTCCGGATGGCAGCTGCAGGGCAGCTCCTGCCACATTCCCGCTGACCTCCCGCAGCTCCTGTGCTGCTGTTTGTGCCATTCCTTGAGAAAAGCTGCGTGGAGGTTTCTCATGCACAGCTGAGGGCTCCGGCTGGATCAGAACATTGGGGACTGAGTTTGGGGCAGTGATAACAAACGTGTAAAACTGAAACAAGATGCCAGAGAAATATTACACGAGATAAGGGCAGTTATCGGCCGTAAAGAATGTTCTGCTCACTTCTGATTGCTCCTATCTTCTATTTTTATCAGTTTCCTCTTGCTTGTCTCTGAACAAGTTTCCAGGTTTAGCAGGCCTGGCCCAGCCAGCTGCAAATAAAGATAGCACTGATAACTCAAAATGGCACAGGGAACTCGCTCCAGACTCACATGGCCTTTGGCTGGGAAGGATTGTCCAGCTGGACTCTTTAATCCCAGGGGTTTGATCTCCCATCCCTGCAGCTCTGAAGATTTCTGCTGGTAAAATAAAAATCCACCTGCTGCAGGTGCAAGTCCTCCACGAGATGGGAAAAAAGAGCTTGGAGTTCTCCAGGATGGGGAGAGCAAAGGATGAGGCCTCAGTCTTGGCACATCAGGCTGCAGAGCTGCCTCAGATCAGCGCAGATTTGCTTCCCTGGCTCTGGGCTGCCTGGATATAAACACCTGGAGCCATTCCTTGGATAGATTCCCCTCAGTGCTGCACTCACCTTTTCTTCCTGCTGGAATTGCCACCAAAGCTGAGCCCGGACCCCTCTCACACCTCTGTGTGAGTGGATTTATTGTGGGCAGGTAGAGACAGGTTTTAAACTGACAGAAGGATCAGATTAGAGATTGGGATGGATGAGGGATCCAGGGGCAGCCCCAGCTGCTCTGGAAATTCCATCCCAGCCCCTCCCTGCTCTCCCAGGAAACAATTCCTGCCCCAAAATCCCATCAAATCCCACTCTGAAGCCATTCCCTGTGTCCTATCCCTCCATCCTTGTCCCAGTCCCTCTCCAGCTCTCCTGGAGCCCCTCCAGGCCCTACCAGGGGCTCTGAGCTCTCCCTGGAGCTGCTCCTCTCCAGGTGAGCACCCCCAGCTCTCCCAGCCCAGCTCCAGCACCCTCAGAGCATCTCCATGGATTCCTCAGGACTCACTCCAACACTTCCACATCCTTTTCCAGGCCCTGGTCATTCCAGGGAGCTGGAGGTGCCACAAAGGCCTGGGCAGGGGCTGCCAGGGAGGGAACTGTGCCCAGAACACCGGGGCCAAACTCGCCCCGGGGGCTGCAAACCCCGGGAGTCGGCTCCAGGTGAGGAATTTGCCGCTGACATTTCGGTGTTTGTGCAGGTGAGGAATTTGCCGCTGACATTTGGGTGATTGTGCAGGTCTGGGTGCGCTGGGAGAGATCCCAGCACCTGCCTGGCCCTGCTTAATCGGGTGGAGAGAGGGGACGGGTGAGTGGGTGCCCGCTGGGGAGGATCTGCCCCCTGCCCCCAGCCTGTGGAACAGGTTGGGAGGAAAGAACATCTGAGGCCACGAGCAGTGCTTGAAATTCAGATTTTATTGCTCTGTACAAGTGAAAAAAACAGGGGGGTAAAGAGAACTGCAAGATTGGAAAGTGCAAGCCCACGGTGGGAATCCACAACAGGCACTGAGGGGTGAGGGTGGTGCAGCAAAGCTGAGTTGTGAGACATCCTCTCTTTTTTTAATTTAAATTAAATAAAAAGGTAGAGTTGCTATAAGAAAAAAAAAAAAAAACAACAAAAATCAGGATAGAATTAATGCTGAGCATCACCTCCTCACAAATAAACCTCCTGCAGCTATGGAAATAAAATGAGAATCCATGAAATCCCTGAAAATACCTGGGCTGGAGAGAGAGCTGGGGACAAGCTTCATTCAAAGGGTTTAATGTCATTAAATGTTTCCATGAATCAAAGGTTTTAATTAATTAAAGGGTTTAATGCCATTAAAGGCAATTTTTGGTGCAAGTTTAAGCCAAGTCCGGGGCCTGGCTCTGCAGATCCTCTCCCAGAGCGAGTCCCAAACAGTGAGATCCCAAAAGATCAGTGCCCAAGCTGAGAAATCAACATTTTCCCAAAGCTAGGCTTGGGTTTCCATTCCTCTGGAGGAAAAAGTGACTGGGATAATTAAGCTGCTGGAGATTTCCCAAGCTGCTCCAGACACCAAAAACATGGATCTTGTCCTCAGCTTAATGGTGGGCACTGTATAAATAATTAAAAACAAAAACAAAAACAACTGGCTGGGGAGGAAGGAAAAAGGAGGGAAGGGGAGGAAAACCTTCCTGACGTGGATTTTGTGCTGGATCCTTGGATAGACACCTGGGAGCTGCTCATGGAATCTGAGCACATCACCTCTGTTTGATTAAACAGCAGAAATTATGGATTTGTTCCTCCCACAGCCTATAAGAAAATCCCAGCCAGGGGCTGGCACTTGGGGCTGGTGCAGTAATTAATTAATTGGGATTGAAATTGGGGAATGTCACCCATATCCACGGCACACACCCCGTGGGCTGCTCAATCTTTGCACCTGGATTTTGCTGCCAGGATCAAGCCCCATCCATAGGGAGGAAATTAAATTGACTGGTCTCAGGAATTCCCAGCTAGGAATCAGAATCATGGAATCAGTGAGGTTGGAAAAGACATCCAAGGTCTTTGAGTCCCACCCTTAACCCAGCACTAAGTCCCCAAGTGCCACACCCATCACAGCCACTAAAGTTTTCCTCCAAAAAATATTCCATTGAAATATTTAAAAAAAAAATAAATAAAAAGGAAACTTTTCCTAATATTTTATCACTAAGAGGGGCATGATTCTGATGGAAATAGGTTAGCACAACATTGTACAATTTATAAAATCATTATTCTAAGCTGCACAAAAATAGCAAATTAAATCTTTCAGCTGCTTTTTCCTGGGAGAATTTGGTCTTTCTGGAAAATGATCGGCTTGGTAATTAACCCCTCTGCCCTGTGTTTGGGTCTAATTAGGTCCTAATCAGGCTCTAATTTCACACCAGCAACACCAAGATTTGCCTTCGTAGAGAAGCAGAGAATCATGGAACGGTTTGGGTTGGGAGGGAGATAAAACTCATCCCATTCCCAGGCAGGGACACCTCCCTCTGTCCCAGGTGCTCCAAGTGTCCAGCCTGGCCTGGGGCACTGCCAGGGATCCAGGGGCAGCTCTGGGCACCTGGAGTTATCCCCAAAATCCCCTCCGTGCCCTGGGTTGGCCTGAGGCCCTGGGTCAGGAGGTGAAGCTGATGAGTCCCTGACATTCCATCGGCCTGAGGGTGATTCCAGCCCCTGCCGGGCCCTGGGGCAGCGCTGGGATATCCCAGACCCATCAGCTTCACCCCCACTGCTCCTCCAGCCTGCCCGGGGCTCTGCAGCTGGGCCACGAGGGATTGAGGTTGGATTTTAGGGAAAGGTTCTTCCCCAGAGGCTGCTGGCACTGCCCAGGCTGCCCAGGGAATGGGCACGGCCCCGAGGCTGCCAGAGCTGCAGGAGCAGGAAATTGGGGACACTCAGAAGCCCAAAGGCTCCCAGGCACAGCCCGTGCCCTGACAGTGTCACACAGGGAGCTGAAGGGTCCTCTTCCCTTTCCAATGCCACCTGTAAATCACCTAACCAAAGGAATCCTGTGCTCCAATAGCACAAAACCCTTTCCCCGCTTTCCCTAAGGAGATTTCTCCTCAGGGATCTTCGTGGCCGGCTGCTCCACGGCCAGCTGGTTCTCCAGGACACAGCAGAGCTTGTAATTCTCAATGATCTTGGCCTGGAAGTACTGCCTGTCCTTCCTGCGCCAGGCGTCGGTGGCGATGTAGGTGTTGTAGGGGTCGCGGGGCCCCTCGTGGCGCCGCGCCCGCAGGTTGGTCACCATCACCCCCACGGTGAAGAACCCGAAGAGCCCCAGCATCAGCAGCACGTAGATGATCTCCAGGTTGTTGCTGGCGGCCCTGGCCTGCAGAGGAGCTGAGATGTTGCTCTGGTCCTGGCAGTCCTGGAGCGCTTTGGAGAGGAGCAGGTTCAGGGCCGTGTTGTTGCACAGCACCAACATTGGGATCTTCTGTCCCGGGCGCTTCTTCCTTCCTTTGGTGAGAAAAGGATAAAAATCAGGGGATGGCTCCGATAAAGGTGGGATTTCCTCTGTCTGCCTTTGCTGGTTCCCCTTCTCAGGGAGCGATTTACCTCTGAGAACCCCTCTGATCTTCCACCTGCAGCCCAGCCAGGGCTGAGTCCATCCCCACCGACACCTCCAGAACACCCTTGGGCCTCACAGAGGGTCTGTGACGGTCTGGAGCTGCCACAGATCTCACCCCGAGCTCCCTGTGCTGTTTAAAGCTCAGGAGTCCCTCCCTGAGCCCCCCAGGCATGAGGAGTGTCCCATCAGAGGGACAGTTCCCATTTCTGCTCCTGGTACCAGGGAGCAGCTGGAGCTGGGCCAGGAGGGATTGAGGTTGGATTTTAGGGAAAGGTTCTTCCCCAGAGGCTGCTGGCACTGCCCAGGGAATGGGCACGGCCCCGAGGCTGCCAGAGCTGCAGGAGCTGGAAATGGGGACACTCAGAAGCCCAAAGGCTCCCAGGCACAGCCTGTGCCCTGACAGTGTCACACAGGGAGCTGAAGGATCCTCTTCCCTTTCTAATTCCACCTGTAAATCACCTAACAAGAGGAATCCTGTCAGCGCTGCATTCCCAAACCCTCAGCAGCCAGGTACCATCAAATCATAAAATCATTTTGGGGTAGGAAGGGACCTCAAACTCACCCAGTGCCACCCCTGCCACGGCAGGGACACCTCCCACTGTCCCAGGATGTCCCAGCCCCAGTGTCCAAGGGATCCAGGGGCAGCCCCAGCTGCTCTGGGAATTCCATCCCAGCCCCTCCCAGGGAACAATTCCTGCCCCAAATCCCATCAAACCCTACTCTGAAGCCATTCCCTGTGTGCTGTCCCTCATCCCTTGGGAATTGTCTCTCTCCAGGTTTCCTGCAGCTCCTCCAGGCCCTGCAAGGCCCCCCTGAGCTCAGCCCAAAGCTTCTCCTGGCCAGGCTGAACAATGGCAGCTGTGCCAGCCTTTCCCCAGCCGTCACTGACAGCCCCACCACAGCCCCTCATTTAAGGGAGTCTGGAAAAGGAAAACACCAAAATCCCTCTGCTCCAGCCCTTGAGCACCTCAATGGGGCATTGTCACTCGAGGTGACTTGAGTGACAGCAACCTTGGCACCCCCCTGGGTGGCTGCCAGGGCTTCCCACAGCTTTAAATCCGTGGGAGCAGCTCAGCAAATCCTTCTCCAGAACATTCGGCTATTGTTGCTCGGGGATTTCGAAGAGGAAGTACACGAGAACCATTTCTAATCCATCCAGGCTGAAAAGGAGCCCGGGGCAGGAGTGACAGCTCCGGGAGGGGATGGTGGCAGTTCAGGGATGGTTTCCAGGAGCTCAGCGTGGGAGGGAGCTGGGCTGGGAACGGCCTCCAGCTGCTGGGAATGACCCTGCAGGAACAACAGGTACCTGGAGGCTTCCTTGGATCTGTTTGTGCCTGGATGTGGAATAAAAACTGGAAAAGAGCTGCTGAAACAGAGGGACAGAGGCAGGACTGCTCCCGTGCCACAACACCCTCAGGAGGAGAACATTTCCCTGGAGGGTTCTCCAGGGAACCGAGCCAAGGGAACACAGCTCCTGCAGACACAGAGAGGGTCACACACATGGAGCTTAATTGGTAATTAACAGCTCCTTGTGCTGATTTTCAATGGGAACTCTTTATCTGAGCACTCACGGGTTTGAGGCTGGGAGTGAAACACTGAGAAATTCATCATGGGGTGGAATCATGGATTGATTCGTGGAATGGCACAATTCCTGCCCAAAATCCCATCCAGCCCTGCCCTGCTTCATCTCAAGCCATTCCCTGTGTCCTGTCTCTCCAGGCCTTGTCCCCAGCCCCTCTCCAGCTCTCCTGGAGCCCCTTCAGGACCTGGGAGAGCCTCTGAGCTCTCTCATGTTGGCTGTTTAATTTTGAGGGTTTTTTTTTTTTTTTGAGATTGAGATCCTGGAGAGGTTTCTGAGTTTTTTTTTGAAGTGTGGCAGCAAGAGCTGAGCCTCAGGCCGTGGCACAGCTGGGGCTGCCCCTGGATCCCTGGAATGTTCAGTTTCAGGCTGGACATTGGGGCTTGGAGCACCTGGGACAGCGGGAGGTGTCCCTGCCATGGCAGGGGTGGCACTGGGTGGGATTTAAGGTCCCTCCCAACCCAAACCAGTCTGGGATTCTGGGTTTTCATGACCTGATCTCTTCAGCACCCAAATCCCTGCAGCCGTGAGGTGCCAGAGCTGCAAAAGCCATTCCAGGAGCTGCCGAGTCTGATCCTGGCTGGGTGTGGAGAGAGCCCAAGGGGAGCCTCTGGAGAGCTCCTGGTGCCTGTGGGGGTGCTGAGGCCATCGGGAATGTCACAGCAGAGCTGCAGATTGACTTTAAACTCCAAAAGTGGGGAATTGCAGCTGGATCTGGCACCTCACAGAGCTGTGGGACCAGCAGGGCTGACTGACACCCAGCTGCTGCCCACCAAAGGCACAGCACAATAGCTCTGGCTGCTCCCAGAGCCTGGATCCTGCTCCTAGAGCCTGGATCCTACTCCCAGTGGGCACCCTCAGCTCCAGCCCAGCCCTTCCTGCCCTGAGCTGGGCAGAGGAGCTGCCAGAGGCTGCTGCTGCCACCAGGCTTTAAAAGGGAAGAGGGAATTTTCTGCCCTGAAATGCTCCTGAAATTGGTGACACTTGGCTTTGGAGCTCAACAGGAATTTTCTGTCCTCGAGCATTGGGAGCTGCTGCAGAGAGCCCAGAGGAGGCTCCAGGATGAGCAGAGGATGGAGCAGCTCTGCTGGCAGGAAAGGCTGGCACAGCTGCCATTGTTCAGCCTGGCCAGGAGAAGCTTTGGGCTGAGCTCAGGGTGGCCTTGCAGGGCCTGGAGGAGCTGCAGGAAACCTGGAGAGAGACAATTCCCAAGGGATGAGGGACAGCACACAGGGAATGGCTTCAGAGTAGGGTTTGATGGGATTTGGGGCAGGAATTGTTCCCTGGCACAGCTGGGGCTACCCCTGGATCCCTGGCAGTGCCCCAGGCCAGGGTGGACACTGGGGCTGGGACACCCTGGGACAGTGGGAGGGGTCCCTGCCATGGCAGGGGGGGAATGAATGATTTTAAGGTCCCTCCAACCCAACCCAATCCATAATTCCATGAAAACTGACTCTGAGCTGCCTCTGTTTCTCTTCCCTGCTGAGGTTTCAGTGTGATATTTATCACACTAACAGAGGTGGATGTCCAATGACAGATTTTACCACCGTTTTCCCAGCTCTCCCAAATCAGAGCAGCTCTATTTTAACTTCCACCAAGCAAACATCCCCAGCCCTCTCTCCTCTTGCTGCCAAAAGCGTCAGCAGCCAGCCCCAGAAACCCAGAACGCTCACCTTTAGAAAACACAGCTCTACCACAACTTCCTGCGGTGGTTTGATGGCACAGAAATTAAGCCTGCGCTACTCTCAGAGCAAAAAGCGGCACAGCCCATCACCCACCTCCCGAATTTTCTGCCTCACAAATGTTCTGGTGCTTCTCCACCACCACAGAGGATCCACTGACCTCCCTGGCCCGTTTCCCTGCCATTCCTCCAGGCATGAGTAGGTCAAGCCACCGTTCTTCATTGCACAAGGCAGCCCCATTTCCTCGCTCCAGCTCCCGGGAGTTTTGCAACCCAGCAGTGTCCAGGGCACTGCTCATCCCGGGAGGAAGAGCTGCCCCAGGGAGGGCTCTGCAGCTCTGGGATCTGCAGACAGCTCCTGCAGCCCCCACCTGTCTGTGGCAGATCTGCAGCCTCTCCCGGCCTGTCCTTCAGTGCTCACCTGGGCAGCGCCTCACTTCACCTCCTGGTGTGCCTCTAAAAAGCAGCACCTGTGCAGCGGGGGCCACTGAATTCTCCCCAGACTGCCACTTTTCCCTGATCACGAGCCAGAAATTCAGTTTCCTTGCACACAGTGTGTATATCCCACTATTGCAAAGCAGGAAACCCAGCAAAATCCTCCCTAAAAATCATCCGGGCGAGTTTATCCCCTGGGATGCAGCCGCCTCGGGATCGCTCCCAGCCCCAAGGAGCAAACACTGGCACGGCTGGAACAGCAAACAAACCCTGGCAGCAGAGCCCCAGCCGCTGCTCCTCCATCAGTTCAGCTCTGCTGAGCTCCCGGGCTCCTGGAGCTTCCCAGTTTTCCTCCCGTCCCGCACACACCTGGCGGCTGCAGGGCTCCAGCCCCTCCTGGGCAAGGAGAAGGGGGAAGATGCCAGCTCTGGAAAAGCTGCTGGGTGATGGCTGTGAGCGGCTGAGGTGGCTCCTGGCTGCTGCAGGGCCACCAGCCCGGCTGTCGCTGTCGCTGTCACTGTCCCGTGCGTGGCTCGGCGAACAGGGAAACACCCGGGCTGGGAGGGAGGGAGGGAAGGAAGGAGGGAGGGAGGGCAGCAGGAGCCGTGCCCGGCTGCAGGTGCCCAGGTGGGAGGTGCTGAGGGGGCACCGGAGCTCCTGGCGTGGGAAATGTGGAGCCAGAGGCAGAGCAGCACAGGAGAGAGGGAATCATGGAATTCCTGAGGGGAAGAGATCCACAGGGATCATGGATGCAGCTCCTGGCCCTGCCCAGACCCCCCAGAATCCCAGCCTGGGCATCCCTGGCAGCTCCTGCAGCTCTGGCAGCCTCGGGGCCGTGCCCATTCCCTGGGCAGCCTGGGCAGTGCCAGCAGCCTCTGGGGAAGAACCTTTCCCTAAAATCCAACCTCAATCCCTCCTGGCCCAGCTCCAGCTGCTCCCTGGCTGCTGCAGCTCCTGGGAGCTCTGAGCTTGGGCTCCTTCACCCCGGGATGTGCCGGGTTTTGGGGCATCCTCAGGGATGCTGCCCTGGCCCCCTGGCACTCCTTGGGCTCCATCCTGCAGGGATATTGCACATTTTGGGATGGGATAGTGGGATGGGATGGGATGGGATGGGATGGGATGGGATGGGATGGGATGGGATGGGATGGGATGGGATGGGATGGGATGGGATGGGATAATGGGATGGGATTGCCCCCCCTCACCTGACACTTTGCCAGCTGCTGTTGTCTGGGCAGGGGCTGGAGAGGAGCTGAGGTGGCGTTCGAGGCATTTAAGCAAATGGATGAAAATATCTCAGCATTTTCTTGCTGCCCACTTTTCCAGAGGTTTATTCCCGTTTTCCTCAGGGTGAGGAGGCAGCCCCTGCTTTCCTTGCCTGATTCCAAGTGAAGTTCCAGGTTGTGGGATTAATTTCCCAGACTGGCCCAAATCTCTGCTAAAATCTGCTCTTCTGCCGGCCCATCCCTTCCTGATCAGTTTCTCCCCTTCAGGACAGCCCAATTCAGTTTTCCTTTGCCCCTGGGATGCTTGGAGCAAGATCGGATCTTCTTGTTTTCACAGCCCCCAGGGAGTAATCCCCCTTTGAGATCTTTTGGTGGATTTTAAAGCCTGGCACGGGCCTTGGGGGGCCAAGGAAGAGGGAGAAGCTGAAGGGGCGGCCCAGGCTCCAGGAGGAGTCACAGGGGGAGGTGATTCCCTTCCCCACACCAGTGGCACCAGTTTGGGGCCCAGCACGGCCACCAGAACACTGGAATATGCAGAAATGTTGTGCCTGAGGGTGTGAACTCACCCAAACGACTCAAAGGTGTCCCAGAGTTGAACCCAGCCCTGGAGCATCACCGGGAAAAGCTGCTGGAAGGATGGGCCGGGGAAACTGCACCTCTGATAAATCAATTTAATTATTGGTGATTGAGAGAGCTGGGAACACTGATTCCATGATCAGGATTCGGTACCTCCACATTTGATGAAAGAAATGGATCAAATCAGCAATGCAGAAGGCTCAGAAATGGGGTTAGGGCAGCAAAGGCTCCCTCTGGATCTAGGAGAGATCTGGAGGAGGAGGAGGAAGAGCAGGAGGGTGTGGGTGGTCAGTGACAGCAGAGTCAGGCCCTGCTTCCTCCTCGCCGGGGAAATCTGGGACAAAACCAGGTCCTGTCACTTCCTGGCCCAGGCTCCCTCTCCCCTGAATACCTGTGAAGGGGGGACAAGCTTGGGATGGGGGATGGAGCTGGGGAATGGAACCTGGGATGATCTTTGAGGTCTGTTCCAAACCAGGACATTTCAGGATTAATTCTGCGCAATCCCAGAGTCTGTGTGGGCCTCACTCCCCTCCCAGTCCCACCAGCCCAGGGAGGATTTTTTCCTCCATTAGAGCAGATCCGTTGTTCCAGCAGCAAATCTGTCACTTCTATTTGACTTTGGGGGGACTTGGGAGTGCCTGTGACAGGGAGATTATTATTTAATATATTTTTAAAGAGCTCCAACTGTGTGTAGGAATTCTCTTTGCTCTCCTGGATCTGTCAGTAGCCACAGATTTCATTTTCCCCAGGTCAATGACGACCTGTGGAGTGATGGGATCCCTCAGGAAGTTCTCTCTGGAAGGTGACAAAGGACATTTCACAGCACAGGGCCATGCAGATCTCTTGAAACTGCATTCCTGGAAGCCCTTTGGTTTTAAATCAGCCTCGTTTTTGTTTTGAGGCAAAAAATACTGAAATAAGAATGGGGAGCTGAAAATACACTTTATTCTTTCAATGAATTTTCCCTTTTCCTTGGAAAAGCTGCTGCTGTGGCCCTTTGTACAGGAATAGACGAAGCCTAACATGTTTCTGTCCAGATCTTTACCTGTGGCATGGTAACCCCTGAAACCATCAGTGACAGAGTTCTCTGGGATCCTGACCAAGAGGGAGGGAGAAATAATTCAGAATTAATTCAATAATTCAGAAATAATTTGGTCTCCGTGTGCCCCACATTGCCCCGAGCTGGGCTCAGCTCCTGGCAGGCCCCAGGCCCCGGCTCTGCTCCCTTCGGCCAAGCCAAGGGGACAGGAGGTGACCCCAGCTCCATCCCCATCCCAAACACGTCCCCCTGATGCCTTCGGTTTCAGCTTTTCTATTTTTTAGACTCTGTGCTGGTTTAATGTGCAGTTCTGGGTTTCATATTCAGGGTTGCTGAGCTCTCTGCACAGAGCAGGGACACAAAACATTTCCTTTCCAGCTGGGACCAAGGACAAATTGGAGGCCCAAGAGTGGAAACAGCAGTGAAGGAAGAGAGGGAACAAGGAGGATGGAGCTTCATCAGCTGGAGCTGGAATTGGACAATGAACTCCAATCTGCTGATGGACCCAAACCTATCCAAGTGTGACAGTGCCCTATAAAATGACCTCCCCCCTCATGACTGGGGATCCATTTTGTGCCCATTTGTGGGTTTGACTTGGGTGCAGCCCCAAGGGGTTCCTGCACTGCCCAGGCTGGATCCTTTCAATAAATCCTTTTATCCTTTTATTCCACCCAGTCTCTGTTTCCAGGTCAGCCTTTGCAGGCATCACCCCCATCAAAGAGCTCTTGTCCAGTCCCTTTGGGATGGGACCTCCAGTTCAGCCCAAACCCCAAGAAATAATTTTGGACTGAAGTTTTCCAACTCACCCTACAAAGGCTGGGCTTCCAGGAAAAGCCTGGCCAAGAGGGGGATGTTCCTTTAACTGCTGCTATCCCAGCATTAATACAACCCCAAAGTCCTAAAACCAAGGGTTTGGAGCACCTGGTCCCCCGCATCTGCACAAACTCTGCCAGGATCCAGAGGTTCCCTTGGCAGCAGCAGCAGGATCAGCAAATCCCAGAGCTCGGGGATGCAGCAGAGGCACAGGAGCTGTGGGATTTACTGCAGCTGGGAAAACTGCCTGCACTCTGCAGCCTGCCACTGAAATGCAATTTAGACTGGAAAAAAAGCCACAACTCAATGTTAAATTAAAAGTGTGCTGACACCTGAAGCTTTGGGAGGGGCTGGATGGGGAGGCTCCCAACCCTTGCTAGAAGCAAGAATGTGGATTTGTAGTCGAAATAGGGACACATTAAGCTAGATAAGGGAAAGTTCAGAGTTTAGAGTTTAAGATATAGAGAGAATAGAAGTGGTTACAAAGTTGACAAGAGGTCTGTAGAATGGATTTGTGCGGCAGAACAAAATTGGCTGGAAAGGCTAGATTGAATTTCTTAGTCTTGGTCTAATAATGTAACCATCCAAGTTGTCAATACCTTACAGGCTGATAAATCTTTAAAGGACAGTGTAAGCCAGAAGCTCCTCGACTTCCAGCCATGCTTCCAACACCTGTAAAAGACCTCACACCTTCTGTTCCACGTAGAAGATAAAATAAACTGCACTTTCAAGCATCTTTTTGGAAGATGTTGAGAGCCTTGAGCACGTCCAGAGGAAGAAACGAGGCTGGAGAGGGGCTGGGAACACAAACCCTGTGAGGAAGCACTGAGGGAGCTGGGGCTGCTCAGCCTGGAGAAAAGGAGACTCAGGGCTGAGCTCATCACTCTCTGCAGCTCCCTGCAGGGTGCCTGTGCTCAGCTGGGCTGGGGCTCTTTCTCCAGGAACTGACACAACGAGGGGACACAGCCTCCAGCTGCAGCAAGGGAAATCCGGGTTGGATATTGGGAAGAAGTTCTTGAGGAAAGGGTGATAAAGTGCTGGAATGGCTGCCTGGGGAGGTGCTGCAGTCACCGTCCCTGGATGTGCTTCCTGAGGAGCAAAACTGAAAAAGGCCTTTCTGTTCATTGAGCTGAAGCTTTCTGCCCACACAGCCCCGGCACATGAGCCCCAGCCCTGCCTCCCTTATCAAGGAAGTTTTTCAGAGTCAGCAGCAGCAGCCCTGAGTAATTTCTTTATCTCATTTCCTCTTCTTTACAAGTGCCTGGGCTATGGTGTGAGGCCCAGATAAGCTTTTCTCTCCAGGCAGCCCCATGTGTCTTCCTGCTGGGCTGGTTTTCCCCAGCTGATTCCCTCCCTTCCCAAACCTCTGGAGTCTCTGCTCCAATGATTCCTCCATCTTGTCTTTCATCTCACTTCCATACTCAAACCCAAAATCTACTTTTTCCCCCTGTGATAAACTACAATATCATCTACTACATACATTAACAAAAACTCAACTGCTCACAAAGTCCTGGAAGCTTTTTCCATGGCCAAAGACTAAAAGCTGTGCTCTCCTGAGAAACAAAAGCTCTCAGGACAGGCACAGGAGATGCTCCTGTGTGCTGGATTCCCACAGGGAGGGACCTTAAGGATCGTCCAATTCCATGGGGAGGGATTTCCAGTCTCAGCTTGTTCCAGCTGAGATGGATGGATCTCAGGGATGAGACAGCCACAGCTTCCCCTGGACTTTTGGGAGGTGCCCACCACAGCAGGGGTGGCACTGGATGGGCTGTGAGGTCCCTCCCATCCCGATCCACGCTGGAATCCCACGGCCATTCCCTGCTTCGGGGTCAGGGCAGTGGTTTTGCTTTCTCTCTGCTCACCCGTGTGGGCTGAGCTTGTGCAAAATCCATCAGCTGAAATCCTCACCTGGGAGCAGCACCTGGCTGAGGAGGAGAGCACCCAGTCCTTTCTTCCAGCCCAGTCCTTCTCTTCCTTCTCGGGGTCAGCCCTGTGCACACACTGGAACTCCACAGGATCACTTTGAGATGAGTTTTAAGCTAAAATCTTCATTTTGAGTTGTTTTAAGCAGAGTCCAACACTGTCCAAAGGCTGCTCCTCCCCGGCTCCTGCTCAACTCAAACCTCTCACAGAGCCGAGGCGAGCGAGAGCTGGAGGAAGAGCTGATGAGAATAAAGTGATTTTGGAGTGATCATCTGCCCTCAGTGGCTGAGGAAGGACAGAGACAGAGAGCTCTCTGAAGAGCCTGAGGCTGCAGCTGCCCCTGATGACATCCTGGTGTGCTCAGAGTGAACTTTTCAGCTTAAAACTCATCTCAAAGTGAACTTATTAGCTTAAAACTCAACAAAGTGAAGTTTTTAGCTTAAATCTCATCTCATCCCCCCCCTGCCATGGGCAGGGACACCTTCCACTGTCCCAGGCTGCTCCCAGCCCCATCCAGCCTGGCCTGGGACACTTCCAAGAATGGGGCAACCACAACCTTCCGAAGCTCGCTGAACTTCAGAGCTCCTTCCTTCTCCTGAGCTTCCTGCTGCACTTTGCATGACCGACAAATGTGTTTTCCTTTCTTTCTTTTACGTCTGTAGAGAAAAAAAAAAAAAGGCCAATATAGGGAGGGGCGGGGGTTTAGGGCCCTGCTGGAAATGTTGTGGATCATCAGAGCTCCAGGGGGAACTTACAGAAGTTTTCCAGTACCTGAAGGGGCTCAGGAAGGAAGGAAGGAATTTGATATTAAGGAGGAATTGTTCCTGGCAGGGTGGGCAGGCCCTGGCACAGCTGTGGCTGCCCCTGGATCCCTGGCAGTGCCCCAGGCCAGGCTGGACATTGGGGCTGGGAGCACCTGGGACAGTGGGAGGTGTCCCTGCCGTGGCAGGGGTGGCTCTGGATGAGCTCTCAGGTCCCTCCAAAGCCTTTCTGGGATTCCGTGCCCACACGTGGATGCTGTGGATGGACAGGACCAGGCGCTGCCCCCAAATTCCTGCCCAGCACATTCCCCAGCCCTGAATCCCACCCAGCTCCTGCTCCTGCCCTTCCCCTGCACGTCTCAGGTGCACATTTATCCACACAGGGACCTTTTCCTCTCACCCCCCATATTTTCCTTACTCCAGGCATTTCTTTTCCTCCTGGGCAAACGAGTCGTCCCAGTTTTTTTTCAATTCCCTCCCACTCAAAACAATGGGCCAGGCACGGAGTGAAACTGTCCCTCCTTCACTGAGGCTGCCACAAATTCCTCCTGCTTTCAGTAGGGGACTGCTGCTAAACTCAGGATTCTCGTTCTTCCCTGGGCAGCAGGAAAGGCTGAATCCTGTTCTGGATCTCAGTCAGGACTGAAAAAGCCACTGGTGTTGTCCATCCTGTGTTTGCTGCCTCAGTCACGATCCAGGGGTAACACCAGCGCAAGAAGAGAAGAGCTGAATTAAATCACAGTGTTTGTAAAAGAGTTGGACTTCGTTACTGAGATGTTTTAATGAACTACTCTGCTTCCCTCCTTTTAAAAATTCCCAAACCTCTGCTGCCTCGTGGCTGAAAAGGAAAACTCTTCAGAAAACAAGGTGCAGGTAAAGGAAAAGCTGAGGGTGAAAAGAGTTTCGGATCCACACGGAGGCACTTGGCAAGATACAAACTTAGGAGAGCAATTCTTTCGTGGAAATCCCAAACTTCTACAAAACCCACTGGATTTTGCAGAATCCCCAAATCCCTGAGGCTGGAAAAGCCCTCCCAGCCCAGGCAGTCCCACCTTGTCCCCACCCAGAGCTCTGAGTGCCACCTCCAGGTGCCACCTGCAGGGATGGGCACTGCAAACCTCCCTGGGCAGCTTTTCCCAATCCCTGAGCTCCCTTTCCATGGGGAAATTGCTCCTGGTGTGCAACTGAGAGTAGTTTTGGATTAGAAATCGGGAAGGAATCTTGTCTGTGAAGGTGGAGAGACCCAGCTGGGGCTGCTCCTGGATCCCTGGAATGTTCAGGTCCAGGTTGGACACTGGGGCTTGGAGCAGCCTGGGACAGTGGGAGGTGTCCCTGCCATGGCAGGGGTGGAATTGGATGATCCTTAAAATCCCTTCCAACCCATTCCATACCTCTGTGATGACTCCACCATGCCATTCCTAGTGCCATGAGTAAAGGATTTACTAATTTTAAGCCTCTTTTGTTTGTTCCACAGAAGGAAATGGAAAAAGTGAATTCCTGTTGACCAACCCCCCTGCCAGATATAGCACATTATTCCTTTGGTTTGGAAAGTTTCGTTTCCAAACACCAGCCATTCATCAAAGCCCATTAATGCCACACTTTTTACCATCCAAATATTTTCCAGCAGACCTCACCAAGGGGATTTTTTTAATCCTTTGCCTCGATGCTGGTGTTTGTGTGGAATTCTCCTCTGCCCTAACAAAGCTGAGCTTTAACATCTTCAGTGCTTCCCACCCTTCACTAAATGTAATAAAGCTCCTGATGGCAAATTAATTAAACACGTTGACAGCTGTGATTTAATTGCAGGGGATGAGGGCACCTCTTGAAAAGAGTCAGAGTTGTCCCTCAGAGTGAAGCTTTCTAGGGCAAAGCAGTGGCTGGAAAACAAAACCTTTGTTGGTTCTACTGCACTCCAAGTTCAAAATTCATCCTTACTTTTCAACAGAAAAGTGTTCCATGGGAATTTTTGGTTTTTTTGAGATCTCACCCAGAAATTCATATACACAATTAGATCAAATGGTTTGGTGTGAGAGGGACCTTAAATCCCAACCCTGCCATGGGCAGGGACACCTTCCACTCTCCCAGGTTGTTCCAATCCCTGCCCAATCCATGATGGTCCATGATCCGGATGCTGCTCATCACACCAGTCAAAAAAACAGGGCACAAAACTGCTTAAAATACCAAGAAACGAACCTGAAATAATCAAGGTGTCAACACTGCAGTGTAATTAAAGCTGCAACATCCAAATTCTCCAGTGGGTTTGGATCACAGAATGGGTTGTGCTGGGGGTTGGCTTTTTAAAAGCCTGAGATTAACAACAAATTACCTGCAAATGTGGCTTTTACAGGGTCAAAGAATCATCAGGGTTGGAAGAGACCTTCAAAATCTCCCAGCAGCACCCCAAGGGCCACATCCAGACTCCTCCTGAACACTTCCAGAGACTCCAAACCTCCCTGGGCAACTCATCCCAAGGCCTGACCACTCTGCCAGGCAAAAATACCCTGAAATATCCAATCTGCACCTCTGTGACCTCCCAACACCGCTCTGGAGAGCACAGACCCAGTCTGGGGTGGCCTAGCCAGGTGGGTCAAACCAAGGCTGGTTTTCCTTTCAAGATGTGCCAGGATTTCCCTCCCTTTGCTTCCAGTGCCCCAAAGAGCCACCGGCCAACAAAGCAAATGCACTCAGGGCAAAGTCAGTGCAAATAACTGGGGAGTTTTCTCCAGTTCAAAAGGAGGAGGATTTGCTTCCTCCCCAGCTCCACCCACAGCAAACCCAGCACAAAAGGCTTCTGTTCCTCCTCCCAAAGGAAAATCCCCTGGCATGTCACTTTGATGGATAACGCGCAATAAACTGAGGCTGGAACCCAGGAAATGCGTTGGGTTGGAACACAAGCGTGGATCCTGTCCCCATTCCTGGGACTCTGGGATCCCAGCACAGGAGGAGCTGGAGCTGCTGCAGAGAGCCCAGAGGAGGCTCCAGGATGAGCAGAGGATGGAGCAGCTCTGCTGGCAGCAAAGGCTGGCACAGCTGCCATTGTTCAGCCTGGCCAGGAGAAGCTTTGGGCTGAGCTCAGGGTGGCCTTGCAGGGCCTGGAGGAGCTGCAGGAAACCTGGAGAGAGACAATTCCCAAGGGATGAGGGACAGCACACGGGGAATGGCTTCAAACTGAAAATTTACAGGTTCAGATCAGACATTGGGTAGAAATTCCTTCCCTCCTGGCAGGATGGGCAGGCCCTGGAATCTGAAAAATAGGAAAGCAAAAACTTAAGCATCACCCTGGGCAGGAGGCAGCAGCTCCCTGGAGCATCCTTGGGATGTAAGGAATTACCCCAAGGGAATGGTGCAAATCCAGCCCTTCCCTGCCCCCTCTGGAGCAGCTCTGGGTGACTCAGCAGGACAAATGCAGGGGTTCAGTGCTGAGGGAACACTGGCAGTGCTGCCCACTCCACCCCTGTTCCCAAGTCCATCCCTGTTCCCAAATCCACCCCTGTTCCCAAGTCCACCCCTGTTCCCAAGTCCATCCCTGTTCCCAAATCCATCCCTGTTCCCGAACCCATCCCTGTTCCTGCTCTCTGCCACCAGAAAGGACTCAACTTCCCAGAGCTCACGCCAATCCTGGCTTCCCTGGGGTATAAAAAATGGATTTCCAGCAGGATTTCGTACCCAGGTGTTCCAGTGAAGAGCTCTGAGAGCTCTCCCCGTGCCAGGGAGCTGGGAGCTGAGCCGTGGATTGGGGTTGTTCCTGTTTCTGTTCCCACCTGTGCTCAGGGATTTGTTCTTCCTGGTCTCTCTGTCTCCCACAGATCAATGTCTCTGCTCACGCTGCAGCTCTTGAGACACATTTTTCCTGGAGCCTGATGTTTGCCAAGGAAAAGATCACTGTGAGATTTGGTGGACAATTAATCCCAGTGTTTGATTAGTCCTTCCCTCCTCCTCCCAGGCCCCTCTGGAATCATCTGCCCCATTCCAGCTCTTCCTCAGCTGCTCTTCCTGACCTCAAGAGCTGCAGAAACAGGCAGGGAACTCAAAAAGCTGCATGGAGAGCTCTGTCCAGCGCAGTCATTTCTCAGATGTGCATTTGGGATGCTGTGTGTGAGCCTGGTCCCTGGAGAGCAGGTGGAGGATGCCAGGAGATCGCACAGGGACCAGAATTCCTGCAGGAGGGAATTGCAGGATCCTCCTGCTCCTCCCTCTGAAGGTCAAAGCTGCTCCTGGCAGGACATGGAGGGTCCTGGCTGGAGGTAAACGGGGCAGTTGTGGTGAAGGACACTTGGAAGGGAGGGAAAAATGCTGCAGGGAAAAATATCTGGATTTTAATTGGATTTCCAGTCTGATCAAGGTGGCTTTGGGTGGAACAAGGCACTGCCCAAGGTGTCCTGTCCTGCATGTCAAAGGTCACAGAATTCCCAAATCCCTGAGGTTGGAAAAGCCCTCCCAGCCCAGCAAGTCCCAGCTGTGCCCGATGCCCACCTTGTCACTCTGAGTGCCACCTCCAGGTGCCACCTGCAGGGATGGGCACTGCAAACCTCCCTGGGCAGCTTTTCCCAATCCCTGAGCTCCCTTTCCATGGGGAAATTGCTCCTGGTGCCCACCCTGAGCTGCCCTGAGTCTCTTCCCTCAAGGAATCTTCCAGAAGAGACCCAGGGCTGCTGTACCCACCAGGAAAGCCTGGGATCCGTTTGGATGAGCCCCAGCTCTTCACTCTGACATCTCCGGCAACACTAAAAATCCACCTTCCATTAAAACCCTAATTAAAAACCACCCCACAAAAGCCCTGAGCAATCTGCTGAGTAACCCTCCCTCCTGCCGGAGCTCAGCTCAGGACCTCGCTCCTGCCAGGGCGGCACGATGGAAACTTCGACAGGACTTTAATGACAGGGCCCTGG
This sequence comes from Bombycilla garrulus, assembly GCA_013400315.1. Classification (NCBI taxonomy): domain Eukaryota; kingdom Metazoa; phylum Chordata; class Aves; order Passeriformes; family Bombycillidae; genus Bombycilla; species Bombycilla garrulus. Next base: position 10,674 of record VXBU01013124.1, on the reverse strand, counting down.
TGCAGGTCAGGAAGCTCCCAGCCCAGCATTCCTGCACGTCCCAGCTCCTGCTGATTCAGGAGAGAGCTTCAGCAGCCAGAATTTCACCCAGCAGATTAAAAAGCAGGTGCAGCACACGGCAGTGGTAATCCCTCTGCCAAATTGTGCTGTGTGGGAGAGGCATTCAGCAAGAACTTTCCATGCCTTGGCAGCACATGGAGCCATCCAGGCTCCCACAGCCTTCCAGGGATGGGACTGGCACAGTTTTGGGGAGGGTTGTGCTGCTGAGCAGCAAAAGCTGCTTTTTATGGTGAGTCCTGTATTTCCCCACTGGAATAACATCAATGAAGTGATGTTTACTTGACTTACAAGAGCTCGATCCAGCACAGTTCAGCTCCTAGAAAAGGTAAAAAAAATCCGTGCTGGTGTTAGAAGCACTTCAGGGAATCTTAGAATTGGCTGGAAGGGATTTTCAGGATCATGTCCCACAGGCAGGGACACCTCCCGCTGTCCCAGGGTGTCCCAGCCCCAATGTCCAGCCTGGCCTTGGGCACTGCCAGGGATCCAGGGGCAGCCACAGCTGCTCTGGGAATTCTATCCCAGTCCCTCCCCACCCTCCCAGAGCAGGATTTATCCCCAATATCCCATCCAGCCCTGCCCTCCTGCAATTTAAAACATTCCGCTTGTCCTGGCATTCTCTGCCCATGTAAAAAAACTCCTCTCCCTCCTTTTCAGAGCCCCCTCCAGGCTCTGAGTTCTCCTCTCCTCTCCTCCAGGCTGAACCTCTTCCCATCAGGGGAGGAGCTGCTCTGTAAATCCCACACACCCCGGGGATCAGGATCACCGCTACAAGAACCACAAGCGGCACCCAAAATTTCCCTTTTCCGTCTGGAACCAGCCACTGTTCTCTCTGTGTGTGGCCCCACGTGCTCCTTCCAAGCAAAGAGATTGACGAAGAGAAGTGCACAACAGCAGTTTGCAAAGGTGGCCTCATAAAATCCTGGAATGGCGAGGGCTGGAAGGGAGGTCAAGGATCTGCTCCGCATCTGCTGTGGGGATGGGAGCCAGAGCTGAGCGCGGAGTTGGCTTTATTCAGGAAATAAACATTGCTGGGTGTTTAGCTCCACCTACGGGCACCTCCTCGTACCTCTGGAAATTCAGAGGCAGAGGTTTAATCCCACTTTTAGGCTCTAATCCCAGAATATTTAGGGCGGGAAGAGCCCTTGGGGAGCGTCCAGTCCCTCCCCAAGGGCCACATCCAGACTCTGGGACACTCCCAGAGACAGGAACTCCAAACCTCCCTGGGTTTGTAGCTCATCCTAAGGCAGAGAAATTTTCTTTCCCAGTCTCCAACCTGAGCCTCCCCTGGTGCAATTCGAGGCCATTTCCTCTCCTCCTTTCCCTGCCCCTCCTGTCAGGGCGTTTTGGGGAGCAATTTCCATTCCAAAGCTCCCCAGCTCGCTCAGCTGCTCCTCCCAGATGTGTTTCCAGCCCCTCCCCCAGCTCCACAGAACTCCAAACACAAGGAATTCCCGGCGGGAAAACCAACACACACTCAGCATGGCACAAAGTCTGGAATGTGACAGTTTTTGTTATCAATGGGAATTCTGTCAGGGAAGATAAATCCAGCCCTGCCAGCTCCATCTGTCCATTGTCACTGCAGCCACCTCTGTGCTCCTGCCTCACTCCCTGTAACATTGAAAATTTGGTGTTACCTGAAAGTTTCACGTCAAAATGTTCTTCACCAGTGTCTTGGGAATGTTTCTATCATTGTTCTGCCTCTCCAAATCCAATTACAAATTATTAAAAGCAGCAGCAAGGAACAATTCTCTGGAAAATGCTTCTCAAGTGTGTCAGGCACGGCAGGATAAAAGCAAAACTGAAGAATTTGTGTTGCCCAGGACAAACCAAAAGCAGAACTTGAGCAGGCAGGTGATGATGCCAAGGGCAAAATCCCTGCTGGAATTGTTCAGAGATGGTTCAAAAGTTGTTCAAGTGGTTCCAGAGCTGCTGCTGGAGTTCATTCCTCCCCCGCCCCTGGCAAGTCTGGACTGAACAAAAATAACTGATCCCCTGATCCAGTTTCAAAGAGCAAAGTTACTGCACTCAGTGCTGCTCTGGAAAAAAAAAAAAAAAACTGATTAAAAACAAACTGGTCCTTGAGAGGAACCTTGTCATCACCTTGGCAACAAGGAAGGGCTTTAATTGAATTCCAGAAATTCCTTTTTGCATCACAGCACTTCCATCCCTACCCACAGCAAAACCTTCGTGGTTATCCTTAATTTCTTTTGCAACAAAAGGATTTCAAGTTTTCAGGTAAAGCCATTTAAATGCTGATGTATTTTCATATTCCAGGGGCTTCAAAAATCATGGGATCATGGAATGCTTTGGGATGGAGGGACCCTAAAGCTCATCTCATTCCAGGTTGCTCCAAGCCCCATCCAGCCTGACCCTGGACACTTCCAGGGATGGGGAATCCAGAACCTCTCTAAAAAAACCCAAATTATTCATTTTTAGCATAAATATTTAATGTATCATGAATGCACAGGGATTGTTCTGGAGCAGGAAGACGTTGATGCCTTTATTAGGAACTTGAGGCACAGAAAAATCAGGTTTTCACTGCAATATCCCCCACTGGGCTTTATTTATGAGCACATTCTCCCATCTGGAGATCATGCAAACCTCTGAAGGCTGCAAAGCTTTTCTAGGAATCAATTTATGAGGGCCTGGCACAACATTCTGCCCCCTTTGGAAGCTGAAAATTCCCATTTTGGTGTCAAACCTTGAGTGGTTCCCTGCAGAAAACACCAGGACATTTACAAGAAGACAACAAAATATTTTAATTTCAATCTACCCCGTGCTATACAAGTGTATAAAATAGCAACTAAGCATCCATTGGAACATTACAAAAATAAAAGAACCAGAAAAAGCAAGCAGCACACCGGAGTCATGAGGACAGGAGGTGGCAGATCCAACCAGGAACACGCTGTGAGCATCCCAAGATTTCCATGGTTCCCACCTCAGGCAGGGGTCAGGTATTAAAAATTATCAAAAAATCTGATTTATTGATGGTTTGAACCAAAAGGCAGCTCTGCTTCTGTAGGAAACACAGCAGCAGCCACCTGGGTTTGCAGTGCCAAAGTCATGCTTTGATTTTTCGTGGAAAAAGGACAGGACAGGAACTGTTCCCAACGTTTGCAGCTGAAAGTGGTGAGACACAAAGTCCAGCAGGCATTTGAGAAACATGGAAAAGTCTTGGAAAGGCTTCAAGGCAGTTGTGGCAAACCTACCGAGTTTTTCTGCACTTCATTCCTTTGTTTTGGGTGTTGAACGCAGCACGTGGAGCCAGCTGGGGGTAACCCATAATAATCTGATTTTCCTGTGTGTCCAGCTCCAGCAATCCATGGAATCGGCTCCTCTCAACAGCTCCCACAGAGCCAGGGCTGCTCAGACACCACAACCAGGTTTGGTTCCAGTTCCCAGGGATAACAACCCAAGCTAGAGCAGAAAATTCAGAATATTCCTGTTCTCCAGGCCCAGATTTCTGTTCCAGTCAGCAATTCCCGGCTTTCCAGAACACCCTGTTTCCCTGCACCACGGCCTGGAATGCCTCCATTCTTTTTAAAAACAAATATTATTTAAAAAAACCAAGGTGTGAACCAGGAATTTCAGCCAACATTCGCTTCAATCTCTTCTCAGGCCAACTGTGGCAAAAGCAAACCAAGAGAGAGCCACAGTTTGATTCCTAAAAACACAAAGAGAAGCTCCAACATCCTTTTTCCAAGACCCCAAGTGGTATTTGCTATGGATAACAATTCCTACCTCTTCCAAAAAATACTGACCCCTGTTTCAAGGTGAGCATCTCCCATTTAAAAAACAGTAATAAAATATTTCTGCCATTTTTCTTCTTCGAAATTTGCATTTAGGAGCTTTTAAACACTGCCATAAAAAAAGCCCTAAAGCTTCTCCCACATATTCCCAGTGCTTAAATCAGCATTCCTTGGCATGAAGCATTTCATCCCAGCTGAGTTTGGAAGCAAAGCTCAGAAAATTTGGATTTCTGGATATCCAAAGCCAGTACAAAAAGATCCAAGTGTGCAGCTTGGAGTAGGAATGGACAAGGAAAAGGCACTCCAGCTCTCCTCACTGCTTCCTGGGTGGAATTTTCCAATTCCTAGCAAATCTTTGCTCACCAAAAATGCAGATTCAAGTTTCTCCATATTTCCCACCCCAACCCACTGGAAAAATCCCCCTGCTCTGAATATGCACCATCAGCATCATTTGAGTCCTTTTTTCCCCACCCAAGTCAAAGCTCCCAAACAAATCCTATAGAAGATATAAATTACCTGAACTTAAATAATTTAAAATCCATGTATTCCAACAACTCTCCTATTGCACGTTTTTCCACTGCTTTGCCAGGTAAAAACCCTCTGCAGGAATTTCAAAGGTTAAAATTTTAAATGCCCAGTTTCCAGAGCACCCCAAAGCAGGTGCTGGAGGAACTGGATCCTGCTGGAAAACGAGTGCCAATAAAACCAAATATAAATATATCATGTATGTACACATCCAGGAGGAATTCTGGGATGCTGAGATTAATAAATACTTGAAACAATTCCCAGATTCCCAGAAACTCGGGACAAAAGAAAGCAAATGACTAGAAAAGAAAGCAAATTACTCGAGAAGACCAAGAAGAAACATGCACAAAACCTAGCGTTAGAAAAGGGGTTAAATTCCCAAAATTCCCACCATCTTTCCAACCCTGCCATCCCAAGGCTTTCCATCAGTCGGAGGATTTCTGGGAGTCACAACAAGGAAAGCTTTTCCCCCAAAATCAGCCCAGTTATGTCCCCAAAGTGTCCCCTTCTCCCAATCTCCGCGCTCCCGGGGATGCAGGAATCCACGCAGCGCACGGATGAGCCGATCCGAGCGCGGAGTTCCTTCATCTGGAGCAAACTCAGCTCGGAATTCTCCTCGTGCAGCCGCCAGCGGAGCCGGCAGCCGCCGTTCCCTGGCAGATCCGCACCCCAAAGCCGCGGCACGAGCAGCTCAGCTCAGCTTAGCTCAGGTGGGCCGGGGTGTAGTCGGGCCGCCGGGTCTGGATGATTTTGGGTTTGGGTTTCTTGGTCTCCTGCGCCAGCTCAGGGTCCTCCTGGTCGCTGTCACACACGTGGACAACCACGCTGGGCGTCGTGGCTGTGGCCGCGTGCAGCTCGTACTTCTCTCCTGGAGGGGAAAAGGGCGGGAAAGTTCCTCAGGAAATGGGATACGGGGATTGCAACGGGGTTTTATGTGGGGAAAATGAAGAAAGGTTCCTCAGGAAACGGGACACGGGGATTGCAACGGGGTTTT
>VXBU01013121.1:311228-363126 GCA_013400315.1 Bombycilla garrulus | reverse complement strand
CATTCCCGTCCCGCGCTCGCCCCAGCCTGCTGGCGGAGCGGCGCCCGAGCCGTGTTGACAAACAGCAGCGCCCGTGTGAATAAGTAACAGTCAGCCCTGTGCCCGGAGCAGGGAGAGGCTTCCTGGCCCAAACCAGCCTCCCAAGGGCGCCTGGCGTGTGTGAATAGTTTTTACTCTTCTGAAGCAGTGGGCTTGTTGTGTGCTCGCTTTTTCTGGACGTAGTAGAGAAGGAAGATGAAAGAGAAGGGCTTGACAGCACTCTGCTACAGTGTTCCCCACAGCTGTTGCTCCCCGGTGTGGTTCTAAGTCTCCCATGAGTAATGACTATCTAGTGTGTGCTGGCTTCTTGGGGACACAGGCATTCCCCGGGGGCTGTTTGGAGCCTGTGGCCAGAGCACAGGGAACCTCAGTGAGACACTGGGGTTGCCGAGCAGTAAAACCTCTGACGTGAAGTTAATTCACAGTAGCATATGGTGAACTTGAGGCTACGTCAGGAAAGCGTTTGGTTAATACTGCTCAATTCTGAACGTCACAAGCCGGGCAGTGAGAAGCTGTCAGTGCTGTCTACANAAAAAAAAAAAAAAAAAAAAAAAAAAAAAAAAAAAAAAAAAAAAAAAAAAGAAAAAAGAAAAAAACCCAACCAAACAATCAAAAAAGGTTGTAAGCTATTGATCTCTCAGGTATTTGGTTCAAATTGAGAATTCTGTAAGTTTCAGAAGGTGGTTCGGTATGAAAATATTAGTACTTGCTGAAAAATAGACATCAGGTCGAAGTTAGAACTTGGCTAAAGTACAGCCTAATGATGTTTGTATTTGGTATTGAAATGCATTATTGAAGACTTTAAACACCAACCTCTTCTATAAAAGGAAAAAGAAATGGTTATGTTTACATATTTTTAGGAAAGGGAAAATGAGGTCTGCTTTTCAGAGCTTTGAAATCGAGAGGTTGTATGTTTCAGAATGCAATTGAGTGGCCAAGCTCAAGGCAATGCTGCAGGTGACCTCAACCAGGAGCAGATGTCTCTTTTGCTCTCCAAAGGCCAGATAAAACAGAAGGGGATCACAGCTTAGCTCAGGGTGAAAGGGAGCCCCAAACAAGGCTGGCTTGGGTTCAGATCTCAGTTGCTCAGGACTGTGTCCATTTGAGTTTTGAAATCTTCTAAGAAGAGAGAGTGCATAACAACTTTGTTGTTACTCCTGTTACAAGCTGTGTTACTACTGCCCTGTGTGAAGAAATAGTTTCTTCTGGTAGAAGGCTGGAACATATTTCCATTCATAGCTTGTGCTGCACCTGGCATGCACTACTGAAGGGCCCCGTGGCTCTTGGTGACCCTGTCGTGCATACCGACAGGCAGGTGATGGGTTCTCTCCGTGGTCATCCCTTCCCTGGGCTGAACCTGCTTCCCCAGTCACTCCTCAGGGCAAGATCTTCAGCCCCTCTGTATCCTGGGGCCCTGTGCTCTTTTTTATCAGTGTCTTTTGTACTCAGGGGCTCAAAACTGAATAGAATGTCTAGATGTGGCCAAATGAATGGTGGCATAAGAGAAGTGGCCTAAGTCTTTAATCTAGGTGTGGGTTCCTTTTTCTTCCAGGTACCAGGATGTTTTTACTGCATAAATTTGTTTCCAAGTTCTGTGCCTAAATTGCCACAGAAGTCTAATAATTGCAAGTCTCCTGAAAGGACAGGGTTGTAAGTCTTGTTACAAAACACTAGGGGGTTTGGGTTTTGGTCAGGGAACCAATCCTTCTGCTATTGATGACAGGCTGGATTTGTGCTTCAGCACATGAAAATACGCATGTATGTCACCCTCTTTAACTGCAGTTGGTCATCTTCAGAGAGCACAAACTTCTCTTGTTTGTGTAGCTTTCTACCACCCTTGTATTTTCAAAAAAAAAATGGAATGAAATAAGCTTTTAGCATATAGCCAAAAACACTAAATGTGTTTTTTTTTTTTAATAACTTGAAGATTATGATAGCACTTCTCAAAAGATGTGGTTTGAAGTATTTTATTTTTATTTCATGTGTGGTAGGCTGTAATGCTTGGTCTCAAGAATACTGTATAGGACAGATAGAGCATCCTGTTAATAGGGATGACTTTAGAGATAGGAGACACTTAAATAGCGGCTGTGGTTTTAGCTATGGTTTGGCACATGGCAGGCACAACAGCTGTCAGCTTGAAGACACCATATTTATATGGTATTCCAGTTTAAAAATTATCTCATCTGCTTGTCTTATATTGTTTTTTCAGGTTGCCAGTACTTTTCCTTGCTGTTAGTTATTTATCTGGAAGAGCAGTACCCAGAATGGCATAAAAAAAATCATGTGATAAAAACCATAGAAGCATCCCAGCTCCATTAAACCTGAAGTTACAAGTGTGTGTTCTCCTGTCTCTTTGAAATTTGTGTTGTACTGCCTGCATTCATGGATGTCAGGGTAGTCAGATGAACTCCTCTGGTTACTTTTTTCCACCAAGTTTGAGCCTTTAAACAGAAGAAGGTGCAGTGAACAAAAAAAAAAAGGAAAAAGAATTACAGTTGTCACCATGCTGTAGGTAACCACATTATATTATGTAACCAATTTCTACTTGGTCCCTTGGAGGTCATGTCCTTATACAGCTGTCAAGGTTTGGACACTGAATGATCTCCACCCAATGGCAACTTTAAAAATGAGGAGGATGCCTTGGAATTGAGCTTTGTAGCAGGAAGTTGACTGCAGGATGACAAAAAAACCCCGTTTATCTTTGAGGTGTGTTTGTTTAGCAGTTTTTCTCACAATGTATGCTACCCTATGAATCTGGAGCTTTTGGTATTTGATGGTCAAGACCAGACAAGTTACTTGGTCCAGTTATGAGTTGGCTACCATATAAATGACAGTAGCTATATTCTTGCACGTGAAGTCAGTGTAATCACCGTGAAAAAGGAGGTTATTTTTGCTGCTTATTACTTCCTCAATTTTAAGAAACACAGATATTGAGCATGTTAGAAACACTACTAGCAGCAACACCCTTTATTTTTATTACTTTCCTCTCCTCTGATTAAATGAGCTCAGCTCGCCTTCATCAACATGCTAAATATGTAAAGGCAAAGAAACCTCTGTGACTGTTATTCTACAGTGATTTGGCAAGGAAATAAAAATTATTAAGGGTTCAGTAATGGCATAAAACTAAGGAGAGGGAAACAGCATTAGGCTGCATCCAAGGAAAGTTAGACTGTGGAATGATACCTTATCTTGAGGAGGAACATGCACATCCACAAGATATATTGAATGTGAAGAAACATTATGTTTTTAGTGGAGAAAGTGTCAGTGAGACCAAGATCTTGTAGCTCTTCCCTGCTTCCACGTTCTTACTCTAAGTTACTCTTCTGTGACTTCTGTGTTAGAAGAGGTGAAGGAGCTGTGCTTTACAGCCCACATGTAACATCGCATTTTGGAAAAAGGTGAATGGCAAATGCTTAATCTTGTGAAGAACAAAGTGTGTAATAACATAGACTATTGCTAGCTCAATTGATTGACAAGAATAAAATGTAGGAAACTGTTATATGGTTTGCTGTTTTGTGAAGTGTAAACCCTCAATTCAGTGTACTTTATATGTGTAACCTCACACTTGTGTGTTGTCTGGTTGAAAAAATGAAGGAGGAAACATTCACTGAGTGTTCTTTTGTAAGATTAAGTATGGATTTCTGCAAGTGTTACTAGGTGCATTTAGTTAGTGGGAGGTGGAAATGGAAAATGGCAATTTGGTTTGATGTATAATTCTTGGTAATCTGTAAAGGAAGCATAACACATTAGGAGTAAAGACTTAGTATTTTAACTTTTTATAGGGGAGTGAAGATCTTTTAAGACATCATGATCAAAGAATTAAAAGAAATATTTTTTAATGAGTTTTTTCTGTACTGTGACCTAATGAGGAAATTGGTCCTTAGGAAAAAAATTTGTTTCTAGAAAGATACTAAGATAAGAAGGATGACATGCTAAAACATTCATTTGCTTTTTTGCATTTTTAAGAAGTAAAAAATACTGTCCTATGAAAATGTAATGACATGTGTGCCAGGAAAGTAGTAGTTTGTTTAACATCAGCTGTTGCTTCTGTGTTGCTGATTTTGTGGGTTTGGTGGCTGTGTAAACACAAGGTTGAAGAACACTTTTTTTCATTTTGTACTTTTCAAAATCAAATGACAGTCTGAAAAATAGGAAGCAGTAAGACTTCTGGTGCCTTCCTGGTCAGCCTGCTTGGATGTCAGGATATGAAATGCAGATTCTGGTAGAGAAGTGGCACCTCATTCACGACTGCTGTGGTGGACAAGAATTGCTGACTTTATTTGCTCATGCTTTTTCACTTAAATTTGAAAAAAATATCTTTAAAAAATAAAGAAGTGAGTTGGTGGACTCATGCCATTCACAGGCAAGGATTTTTTTTTAATTTTTGGGTGCTTCTGGCTTTGTTGGATGTTTACTTGAAAAGATGGTGTACCTTACTGTATCCAGGTGAATCTGATCCATAGTGGTGCTGAGTTCCATTCAGTTAATAGGAGTTCTGTATTGAATATTTAAATGCCTGTTAAAAAAAGGGCTGTTCTGAAAAAGCAGGTTCTATCCTACTCCAACTAGGCGCCAGTCTTGGCGCCTCTAGCCTGAAGTGTGCCAGATCCACACTTGGAAATAGTGACAAATAAAAATAGAAAGGTGTTTTGTGAAATTACTATTATAAAGCACCACTGTAGAAACCACCTAAGAAGGTGCACAAACAAAAAGTTCTTATTGAATGCAGGTACATACAGTTGGCACTTAGTAATGCATGGAGTGCTAAAAACAATGTTAAATACTGAATGCATACCAGTTCAGTGAGTACCACTTGTCTGAATAAGAAAACAGCAGTTTTCAGTCTCTGATCTTTCTCAACACATCTATCTTTTGTCTCTTCCATTTTCTCCTTGTCTTGGTCCTTGCTCCTACAACTCTGTCCCATCTTTCCCTCCCTTTATATCCTCTCAAGAATTACACCACATAGTTTATGCTGCACACTCTAGTGGGTTCCTGCTTGCATGGAACAAAGAGAACAGTGGTACTTTATTGTACCTGTGGTAATCTCAGGGAAGAGGCAGGACAACATTTGTGGATAGAAATTAGTATGTTATAGAAAGGGTCAGTGTAATTAGTTCAATTTACTTTGTATGCAAGATGACATCCATATCCTCTAATTTCAGATATCTGCATCTGAAATAGTTCTTCACTTTATAATCAAGGAGGGCAAATAGTCATGTCTGGTGTGCAGTGCATCTCACCTGAAGGTGAATGTCTAAACCAGGCAAAATGAATTGCATCTTAGAAGTGCAAGTTTTTTCTCATTGACTTTAAAAGCTGCCTGAAGGTGACACCTCCAACATCTAAATTTGGGCATCTGAATTCCATCGTTGTTACCCAATACTGGGGAGTCCATAGGCTGATACTTCCGTGTAGGAGATGCTACGGTGCAAAGTCAAACAGTTGTGAGCTTCAAAAACTATGTTCTGTTTTTTCATGTGCAGCTTTAAGGCACCTTCTTTGTTCACAAGCAGTCTGGTTTGAGAGACTCTTTTTTGCATAATTTCTGTTATTCAGTATATTCTGTTATTCATTTGATTGTGGTTAAGACTTTCCACGTTTCTTTAGGGATCTGGGATTGATCCCTACTTCTGCATTTTCTTGGGACAGCTGGGAAAGGCATGGGAAACAAATCTTTCCCAGATGGCTTGAAAAAGAGAACAAGGGAAGGAAGAGAAAGGGAAGAGGACACTACTACACCTATGGTCTGATTTGCAGAAGTTTAGCCAAAATAGTTGCTTAGGAAAGTTAAATTCTGCTGGAAATATAAACCTGTGATAGGAAAGATGGAGAACTGTTAATACTAGGCAGCTCTTCCTTTAGCAGCTTGCATTTAAAAATAGATCAAAAAGACGAAGATGTGCTCTTTCACCAGAGATTCCTGTGCAAGGGAAAAAAAATCCCTTCTTCCGGTTTCAAAACAGACAGAAGTCATCAGTGGTTTGCATGCTTGTAATGTACATGATAGTGGTGTATCTTTGTATATACGATTCTTGTATTCATCACATCAGAAACTTTCTGCTGTACATCTTATCTTCACTCCTGACTTTGTTCATGCAGCCACATACTGTGAGCTCACACTATCTGTCATCAAATATTTCATCATTCTGTGTTCCCTTAAGACATGAAGGGAAGGATAGGCAAAGACTGATCAATATAAGAGACTGGCCTCCTTTAGTGCTCTCTGGAAAAAAAACCAAACAGAAACCATAGTATTTATTTAAAGAAAATAAGACACCATCTTCTGTATTATTCTGGAACGGCACTTGGAATTTATGAAATAAAAAGTTAAAAAACAGTGGTTGGATAAAATTTCTTTTTGGTACCTGGATGTTTTATTTATTTAGAATTCAGTTATAAAGTCAACTAAAATTTAAAAATGTCCTGAGCTATGAAAATTTGTAAAATAGATATGCTTGGTAAATTCCCTAAATCCTGAGTTTCAGGTAGAGCCCAATGACAGAAGCACATTTTTGTTGTCCCAAAATAGATTCTTTTACTCTGTGTGCAAGGAGCCAATCCACACACATAGTCAAGGTATTTGTTTTATTTACAGTTCTGTGCAGAAAGGGGTGCTGAGTGTCAAACCCACAAAGTCTGCGCTACAAAAACCTTTCACTATACATTTTAGCAAACAGAAGCCTTAATTCATTTGCTACAAGTCTTATAGTTCTCATATTAATTAGTGTTCTATCTTCTGTAGGTTAATGATTCTCTTGCTTCTCATGCTAATCAGTCCCAAGGTGTTTCTCCACTTTTGGGCCGATGGGTTTTTGGGTCACCGATCCGTGAGTCGGTGGTTGGGATCTCCCCCTGCAGAATTACCTTTGACCCAGTCAGAGCTGATCCAGCACAGTTGCTGCGGAAGGTTTATTAGTTTCTTCCTTATCTTGGGGATTCTGCACAGTGTCCTTGTGGCCCATAAGTTCTGCATTCTTTGTGTCTGCTGTCAGTGGTACATCCTTATTCCCAACTTCGTTACCGTCCCTCTGGGTGTGAGATCACTGAAACCTGTCAGGGCCTAAAGCTTAGCAAGGCAATTCTACCAACAGGTAATTTGTCTTTTGAACACCTGGATAGCACTTAAAGCTCATGGGCTGCTCTCTGTTTCAGCTCAAATCTCCTTTCTTGTTGATTAGACTTGAAAGTATGCAAAATATCAAAATGCCTTCCTTAAGAAGGTTTTTATGTATTTCACATTTTCCAACATTTTGACAAAAGAAAATTCAAAAATTTTAGTGAGGATACCTTATTACAGTGCTCCTTGTACAGTTTAATCACTCCATAAGTACTCTAAGAAATACAGGCAGAGGAGCAGGGCCCCTGTGCATCCTTTAACCAGCTTTTGTATAGTTGGACTTTCTTCTTTATAAGCTCCTTCTTTATTGTCTCCGGAGTATTTTAAGCTCTTGCTTGTGCCACATCTGTGGTGCTGCTGTTGAGGCAAGGCTGTAGGTCAGGAGTACTCTCTGATGCCGTTCATATCTGGAAGGATCAGTGCCCAAGTTCACAGACTAAACAGCTGAGCAGAAAAAAATTGAGTTGCATGGCCTAGTGGAAACCATGATATTCCATTTGTCCCTTCTTTATGGCCAGGATCAGGTGCCACAATGCAGTCTCTCAGGGTTCATGGAGTCATTACTTCTAAGTAATGCTAGGAAGGTGGCAGAGAACCTCTAAAATCGGTGAACTTGTGAGGAGAGTCTGCTTTTTAGGAAATGAGGAGGTTTTCTGTTTTTTCCTGGCTAGCAGAAGGCTAGCAGAATTTCTCATGCTGCATCTTGTACCCCTTGCCTCTCAGTCCTTCCCCATGCACCTCCAAGGAGAGATTGGCTCCTGTTAAGCAGCCAGTTTCTACTCTTCCAGGTGTTTCTTGTACCTCGTATCCCAGCATCTAAGCATCTTGGTGGCCCTTCTCTGTACTCACATCATTTTGTACACTTTTCATGTACAGGAGATGTACAGGTAGCCCCCACTGTCACAAGGGCGTGCTGCTGATAATGTTTGATGCTAGAATTAACTATGAAGACCAAGGACTTGCAGAGCCTGTGCACTGAGAGGTGCAAGGTAATTCTGAGTGTCACTGTGAACCTGTGGATTTCTGGGGGAGTGCCTATAGTTTCTTATTTTTTGGCTTTCAGAAGGTTTTACTGATCTGTTTGATTTGGTTTCCATAATCTTAATTCCTTGAAAACCAGCAGTGAGATTTCATGGTGGACATTCCATAACAGCCAGGGAGGTGCTGTGTCACTGTGGTCAGCAGTCCTGACACATTTTCCTACCCTTTTCTGGGAATCCTGTGCCACTTATGAATTATTTAGTGAATAACCAGTAATTCGTGTGACAAAAATTACATTCAGGATTTTGGTACAGTATAAACACATCTGGCATAAAATAAAACCATGATCATTAATAAAATTCTATAACTTTATAATGCCATCTTCCTCTTCAAGGAGAGTGTTTTGATGATTTTCACATGGTTATACTGTTTTACAGATAAAGAACAAATAATTAGTTCTCCATGGTATTGGGAGATCACCCACAGATACGTGCTAAAGCTGCTCTGTTGTCCCCTGTTGAAGCATCTTTGTGACCTCCCTTAGCTAAATGTGCAAAAGCTGAAGGAGTAGGGGAGAAAATAGGGATGGGAATGATAAAATATCAATCTTATCTTCTCTCTATTGGAAATGGAAAGGTTATGTTCCTCTTTGAAGATTTGTGCGCTTAGTGAAGAGGAAAAAATTGTTGAGTCTGGCAGGCTGCAATTAGGTCACCCTGAAGCCTTCTTTGTTCAGGCTAAACACTCCCAATTCTGTCAGCCTTCCCATCCCGGGAGAGGTACTCCATCCCCCTCATGAACTTGGTGTCCCTCCTCTGGACTTGCTCCAACAGATCCATGTCCTTCCTGTGCTGGGGACCCCAGAGCTGGATGCAGCACTGCAGGTGGGGTCTCACCTCCCTCGGTTAGAAGCTGTCTAGGAGCAAGGTTCCTTGTGTTTGGAAGCAACGTAGCTGGGTTTGTCTACCATTAACAAAAACAGCTTAGTACAATCATGTTCTGTAGGGAGGCAGATTGATTGGTTGGGCTGATGGATTGGTTTTTCCAGCACTGAGAATGAGCTCACATAGTCACCCAGGAAGGATCAATGTGCAGACACAGCACCCAAGTAACACAGTGGAATGGCTTGTAAACCACAGCTGCTTTTTACGTGGCTGATTTGGATTTGGACACATTGAACACAGACGTCTGCCTCACCCCACATTGTAGATGTATTCTGAGTTAATTTTGTGGGATTCTTCTGATTTGTGGCTGGATTCCCGAATTTACTCAGTGGGAGGTACCCTTTTCTGTTTTCAATTTAGGAGTAAGAAATCTTTTTCTCACACCTTTTGTCTGTGTTGTTAGTTTACTGAGTAATCTCTCCCAGGCTGTGGTGGCTTGGGTTGTGTGTTTATCAAATGTCTGGAATAATGGAGTCTGATTTTGACTATGCAAATAGTAAATACCAGCACAAAAGACCAAAAAAAAGTTGGCATCTTTCAAAAGTTCTGAATGAGTACATATCATTTGCAATTTCAGAGTGGAACTTATCAGGCTATTTAGTCCTTGTGTAATTTAATGGGTGTGTATGAGGCGAAGAATTAAAAAAGAGGCTGAGAGGCCTATGAACATTCCACAGAGGAGTATTTTAAATACAATGTAAGTGACAGTCCTGCAGGTAATAAGTGTACTCACGTGAAATAGACTCCCTGGTTCCTGATGAACAGCTCAGTGCCCATTCCTGTCACATTTCCTGTCAGAAATGGAGTGTAGCCAGCGCTCTTCTGTATTTGGGTTGAGACCTCCTGATGTTTTAAGGAAAATGCTTGTATATAAGGGTCTAACAAACCTGAATTATGGAGGTTTCTGTACTCTCTGATGGAAGAGCAGAAATTCAGAGGCAGCCAGAGCTGTACTATTACTCATATGAGTCTGTCTCACTGTTAGCACTATCTTAGGCCACGTATCTGTGGCTTGGAGCGACTGGTAATTGAACTAACCAGTTTTTCAATAAGATCTAGATGATATCTTCCTCTCTTGGGATGAGTAGAAGACTTTACTATAGAGCCTTTGAGTTAAGGTGGAGCTAGTCGTTTTGACACAGGGTTTTCAGTGTTCCATATGAAATAAATGTATGGGCAAGTTAGATTCTGTGGGAGAGACCTCACATTTTCACTATAATTCAATACAAAAGAACAAAACTGAGTAGAGTTGCAACAGTACTGTCTACTGGTGCATTATAGTTGATAAATCAAACAAAAAAATTAAAATTAAAAATTCTGAGGCTTAAATGCACCTTCTTCTGTTAAGATAATGAACTTCTCATCTCGACTTTCAAGAAGTATTTGTTAGCACAAACATACTATATTGGGATCAAAGGGTAGTTTAGAAGATGGTTTAATTTTTATAAACCGATGTTCAAAACAAATAGGAGTCTTATCCCAAAAAACTTCTACATGTGTGCAAGGGTGCTAGGAATATTTTACAAAGAAATAAAAAATTAGAAAATCAACATATACTTCATGATGTAAGGTTTTGTCGGAAGTAAATCTAGTCAGAAGATAGACTAGTCTGTTTCATTATGTGAAAAATCCCCCTTTTCCCCCCTGTAAGTACTGACCACAGTGTGGTAGTGAGATTTTACAAAAACACGATCAAAAAAGTGACCTTAAACATAAACACTGTAAAACACTGTAGTGCTTCAGTCCTGAGTATTTTTATGAATCCTCTGCATCCTAAGTGAACCTAGGTTTAATGGGCTTGTATCTCTTTTCTCCCCACTGCAGAGTACAGGGCTCAGAAGCTGTGTGTGAGCCTGGCAGGAGCTGCTGGCAGGCTGCTGGCACTGGAAGAATGTCCCACTAGCTGCCAAACCAGTGGGGCAGCATTGGAGGCAGTAATAATAGTTCAGGGCTCACCCGGAGGTATTCGAGGGAGGATTGCATGTTACGGGGGTGCTTGCTTTGGCTGGGGAGGAACTGAACAGGAAGTGTCCAGCAAAAACTTGGCAACTTTAAATTCTCAGTTTCTGTGTCTACATGTGCTCTAGGAAGTTCAAATATTGAGCAGAGTATTTTTGATGGCATTGTAGTGTTGCCTGATGTAATTGAGATTTTTGTGCTGACTATTTGTGTTTTAATATTCTGCCAAGTTTCTTCTAAAAGTACAAAATACAGTTAGGCCATGAGAGATGTTTAATTACTGTTAGAAAGGTATTTGAATCATTTCTCACTGTTGGATGCCTGTTTATCTGATTTGTCTTCAAAGATTTATTTGTTGGTTGTTTTCCTTGGAATTGTTTTAATTCTTTTTTTTCCTAAATATAATCAGGCTGATTCCTTAAATCGCTGCCATTGTGATTAACTTGTCATACTCTACAGTTTAGTTTTGCTTGACTTTGGTTGGTTTTAAAAGAAAAAAAAAACAGTTTATGTACCTGTTTGGACACGTCTAATCTCTGTTAAGTTAGATCTGAGTTACTTGACAACCTTTGGCATATTTCCTTGTGTAATTCTTCTAAACAGTGCTTTCCCCCTCCCTACGTGTTTTCTGCAGTAGTGTTTCTCTTGCATCCAGGTTAACACAAGTCCTTTATGCTCTGAAGGCTCCACCGTTTGATAATTGGTTATGGTTTGTGAAAGTCCAGAAATCTTCTGTTCCCGCTGTTCTTTATTATGTTCTATGGAGTTCCTTCTCACCCCATAATGGACTGGGTGGGCTTTTCCAGTTGAAGTGGAACTCTCCTGTCAGTACCGTGGGATAGCTGCCAAAGCCATGTGCTATTATGTATTCATTTCTTCCCACGGTGAGATGTATCTGTTCTGAGTTTGTTTCGCATGAAGTAGGAGTGGACAAGAGTTTACCATTAGTTTCCTGGTCAGGACTGTGCAGCCAAGACAGAAGAATTTCTCTCTCATTAGTAATACTACTTATTTTTTCCAACATGCAATTCCCTCAGTTCTTTTTCTAGAAATAATATTCCCTAGACTACCCACCATCTGATCTATTTCTTTCATAATTCTGAAATATATTTTTATTTACTTCCAGAGGACTCACTGATATACAGGCTGTATTGCAGCATAGGTGTGTAGAGCGTCTTTCATATACAAAACATAATAATTGTTTTCATTCTAACGTGCGTTTTGATTTACTGACATCTTACAAGCAGGATGTCCATTACATGTGCAGATGATTATAAATAAATTTTGCTGCTGCTGACAAATTAAGTATTTATGTCATCTAATGAAGCAATTGTGAGCAGCCAGGTGTTGGCGGCAGCAGGCCATGATGTATGTGAGATACATGTGCTTCCTTTGTTTTACTTCAAAAGAAATCAGGGTGCTTCTCCAAGGGTAGATTTTGTTGGTTGGTACTTTTATTTTTTTCCCCTCAGTGTGTGTAATATTCTGTCTAGTGTTTGAGTCATTTTTACTTGTGAAAAGACTTCTGAATCCCTCTTCCAAGTAGCATCTTACTCAGTTTGTGGGACGAACTCTGCAGTTGCCTTTACCTCTCCAATCACATTGAGGGTGTCAGGGAAACAGCTGTGAAATAAAGCCTATTGAGAGTTAAGGTCATGAAAATAAATGCTGTCTATCTGGATACTGAAATGTGGACAGACTTAGTTGATTTAGCATTTTTCATGTCTTCCCTGAGTTGCCCTCATTTGCCTCTCTTTTCCTTGTAATTTTAGCCTGTGAATATGAAAACTTGGAGAGTCTGGAGTGTACCGTTTTCTGAACTTTAGTGTTGGGATTTTACAGTGGTGTTAGAAATTGGTCAAAAATAGAGAAATGACTGCCATAATAGCTCCTCAGAACAAGGGTTTATCAGAACCTTTTTCGCTGCACGTGTATTCTAAATAGTCTGTTTTGCTTTTGAGCAGTAGTCCTCATTTGTGTTCAGGGAGCATGTGTGTGGTTACTGTGCTCAAACATAAGGACTTTCTAATTTAGCAGTATCCACAAGGATCCACAGATTTGCTGCTGCCAGTTGTGCTTCGTATCAGAGGAACAAAGGGCCAGACTTCTTCCCATGTTCCAAACTCTCCTCAGCCTGAGCACAAGTTCCTTGTTCTTGTGGAGCTTTTAACTTCAGTTTCCAATACTTTTAATAAGCTGGGATTTATTGGTTTAGGTCCTTTGTCATCGAGGTCACAAAGCTGAAGAATAACCAAGGCAGTGATTGGAGGCATCTGGAGGAGCAGGGAGCACCTCCCAAAACTGCGAATACGAATATTTTCCACTGGTGCTCACTCAGCTTTGAATGTTGGTGACCTGCTTCCAGTGTGCCTGGGTGAGGAACAGGTGCTGTGGCACTGCCAGTGCCTTCTGCATGTCTCCCAGGGTTGAATCACAATCAAGGGACAATAAGAAAACAATTTGGGCACTGCCCTCCCTGTGGTATCTTTTTATGTAATCTTTATTGTCACTGTGGTGTCCAGTACCATTGCTGGCACAAGCCAGGATGCCAGGTTATATTTGGCAGAGAAGCCAGTGTATGTCAGGGTATGTGAGCAGCAAGCAACACTGACTAATGCCCCAGGACTTGAAATGGTGTTGGTGATGCCACTCAGTTCCTGTCATGACCCTGCTGCCTTTGGCCCCAAAGTTACCTCTGTGCAGAGGAAGGGTGTTGCCTTTCTCTATGACTCCTCACCGTTTGCAGGAATTTAGGAGGATGTGATGGGTGTAAATATTCTCAGTCTTTGGCAATGTGAGTAGGTCCTGGAAAGAAAAGATGGTTTCTGAATCAGTCTAGAGATGCAAGGCATTTGTGGGGGGACAGGGTGGCCCAGTTAGAGACTCTTCAGCCCCACATCTACCCAGGAGCAGTCCTCATGGCAGGAAAATGTTTGGAAGACAGTAATTGAGTTCACAGGTGCTGGAGATCCTGTTTCCAGCTCACCCTCTAAGATGAAGTGATTGTGGATGAGCACTCCACAACAGATTTCAGAGAGTTAAGGTCTAAGATGTGATGGACTGGCACCATGCCACCACATCCAACAGCCTGTCAGTATTGTTGGTAGTCCAGCAGACAGCCTTGGGAACAGGCTGTGCCTATAAACAAGTGTCCTCTAGGTGATGGATTTGCTGAATTGACCTAGGCTGCTGGGAAGTAGCACCTCCAGCATGGTCAGAAACTGTATTTATCTTATTTAAGAGGTCCAAAGGACAGTTTTACAGTTCCACATTCATGAAATACTACGCGTTTTCTGAGGGCATCCAAATTTGGTGGTGTATTCAGCAAAACACTCCTTGAAGTCTTCCTTTCCCTTGCCACTTCTGAGTTAACTGGTTATTCCTTTGTTATTATTCATGTGTGTGCCTGTGGACAACCACAAATAGAAGAATGGAATTTTTTTAATGTGTTACTTAGCTTTCCTGAAGATATGTAGTGCATAGGTACCTTCTGCAACCACTTGCTCTACACATATGGCCGACTAGGATCAGATGCTTATGAAAAAACTGAAATTTTGGGTGTGTTTTGTCCTTTATGATATCAATGCAGAGAGAATTATGCTACATATGAAGCATATCAAATGCATAGGTACTGCTACAAAAAGCTCATCAAGTATGTATGCTTCTACTGGAGTGTATTTATGGCCAGTACTGATTTAACTCTGGTATCTTATATTATTTTTTTTCTGTTTAGAACAGTCACACAGGATTGAATTAACACATTTTTGTTTTAAGTGAAGGAAATAGTCCAACATGATGGCATAGTAAAGTAAAACCAGGGCGGTGTACATTTTTGTGTGATAACCAAAAAATGGTATGAATTTCATGAACAGGCCTTGGAACATATGCAATTTCCTGGGAACATCTTATTGTGGAGGAATCCCAATCCCAGCCCCATGAGAAGGATTTTACTTGGTGATGGGTTGACCTTGGCCAGCAATTAAGCACCCATCCACTTTGCTCATTCCTCCCTGTCAGTGGGATGGGGAAGAAAATTGGAAGAGCAAAAGAAAGAAAAAACTCCTGGGTTAAGATGAGGATATCTTAATAAGCAAAGGAGAGGAAAACAAATCCCAATTGATGCACAGTCCCTCAATAATTCCACCAGCAGAACAGTGCCCAGCCAGTGTCTGAGCCACGGCTACTTGGAAAAACATCCCCATCACAAAAACAGAGTTTGTATTGCTGAGTATGATGTTGCATGCTGTGGAATATCCACACCTTTGATCAGTTTGGGTCAGCTGTTCCCTCCCAGCCTGCTTGCTGGGGAGAATGTATGAGAAATTGATAAAGCCTTGGTGCTGTACAAGCATCATTCACCAACAGCGGAAACTTTGATCTGGTTTTGGTTGGTTTTTTTTTGTTTGTTTTGTTTTGGGTTTTTTTGGGTTTTGCTTTGTTTTGATCTAAAACAGAGCACTATATGAGATGCTATGAAGAAAATTAATTCCATTCCAGCCAGACCCAGTCCATACCCTTCGGTGCTTATGAAATAATCCAGGTTGTCAAAAAAAACACATTATTTTCTTATATAAAGCTGATGAACAATTTGTTTTATGTATCTTTAAAACCCACACAGGATCTTTAATGTAGGAATCACCAAATTAATAGAGGAAATTTTAGGCTGATTTATTTTTAAGGAATTAAAAAATGACATTTTGAAAGTGCTTGAAATGAACTGCCTGGGGTGCACATGAGGTGAAAGCTGCAGCTTAGTTTTAGAAAAGTCCTTGATAATTTTTACAAATTAAAACATCTATAGTTAGTAAGCTTAGAGCAAGGAAAAATAAATCCTAGACTTCAGAGCTTAATAATATTGCCTAGGAAAGACAGGAAAGGCTGTTTTTGCCTAGTATGCTTTATCACGTAATTAGAGAAAAATTTTCCCTATTTGTTTATAAAATAAACTAAATAATGTCTTCTTAATGCTTTAATGAAATACAGATTTGCACATCTAACATTATTTCATTGTCTAAGTTCTTATTGTATGAGTTTTCTTTCTTCCTTGTAGGCTTCCTTTTTGAATACTTGTTGTTGAACTTCCTTGTTTGTATTTCTTAATCCGTGTGAGCGTGCCCATGCTCAAGATCCAGATCCATGTCCAAGCAAATAGCTGATCCTGTCTTCCTGCAGTGTGGCATTCCCTGCTGTCCTGCATCACTTAGGTAGCAGTGAAGTGTTATCACTGATACATCTGTTACCCCGGAGGTTACTAGAAATGCCACCAGGTTTGTGTGACTGTCACTATTGTCCCGTGACCTGGATTTGAAAGACCATAGAGGTACAGATGTTGTGTCCATCTTGGCTGACCCCCAGGAGCTCGCTCACATCCTCTCTCAGTGGCTTTGGTGTTCACACCAGGTGTTGGTGCCTCCTGCCACAAGGTTTCCCTGGCAGATGCTGGGTCTTGGTGGTGAAAAATGTGATGAAGCAGCTGCTGGGCTGAAACTGTTAGGATAATTGGAGATGTTTCAGTGTAGTTGTCTCCTCCCTTCCCTCTTACTGGACATACCCAGTTTTTTGGTATGGCACTTACTACAGTGAGACTCAAAAGATTCTCAGCGTAACTGCAGTGCAAATAGTACTAGATTTTACCTCTTAGTCTTTTTTTTTTTTTTTGCTTTAATGCAGTTTAGCTGTTGATTACATTGTATTACTAAATTTTTGAGTTTGAATTTTTACACGGCACCTATAAAGAAAAAGCGTGACGGAAAACAACAAATTGCAAAAGCTTGAATCACTGCAGAAAATTTTTGATGTTTATACAGATTAATTTTTCCTGAAACCTCTTTCCATTTCCTCCAAGAAGAAATACATGCTGTAAAAAATGGCTTGAGGAGTCCTTCCGTTAATTGTTGAAGAAATCCTCACACTCCTTCATCTCTCATACTTTCAGAAGTGTTTTACTTCTTCCACTCAGATTTCTTTATGTCTCATATGCTGGAACAGTCTCATTATTTACATTAGCTCAATAATCTGTCACAAATGTATTTATTTTGGTTAATTTTGCACCCTTCCTTTTATGCTGCTCTACGGCCCTTTAATCTAGCCCAAATTACAATTTAATAATGGAGGCGAGGGTTGAGGAGGACAGACACAGTTCTAGTTCAAAAATTTAGCTGTAAAACAAAACCCTTCAGTCACCTTGCATCTTCTGGTGTTGTAGTCCATGGTTCAGTCTGTGCAGGCGTCCAAGGGCAGCTCTGCTTTCTTGTCCCAGTGTACAGAGTGCAGTGCAGAACTGCTGCTGCATGTGCCTTACAAAGCCAAGGGGGAACTGAGGCTTTTCTTTAGTGAGAATTGTGTGCCTTTTTACTAGGGATGAGAAGAACATTTTAACAGAAATAGTTTCTAAAACTAACTGCCTGCCAAAGTTTCTATAGCAAAACTGACTTTGGAGCCAAGGCTTTGAGTATTTGCCTAGTAGAGCACTAAAAATAATGACTGAGGACACAGAATCAAGAAAAAGAAAGAGTATTAATATAAGCAGTTTGGTTTGCCCCTTCTTATATTTATCTTCCATCTTTTCTTTTCCACCACAACTGCTTTTATTAATTTGTTTCATGCCAATTAAAATAGGGTGGCGTTTAGCTATACCAGCTATACTTTAGCTGGAAATTTTATATTAGGAGACTGAATTTCATTTTAACCTATTTTGTGAGCTCTGATCAATACTGGGAGGATGAAAATGGATTTGGGGTAATACTTACGCATAATACTTACATTATCTTTTCTTATGTGGTAAGAAAATAAACTATTAATGAATAGTGAGCTGGTTTTACACCATAATGAGATAGGTGTGAAAAATGCAGGTTGTTAATTCTAGATTTTTGTGGTGAAATTTGTAAAGCTTGAGTCATGTTTATTGCCTCCATTTTCACTACTCTTCTCTCACATCCTTAAGGAGGAGGAGTATTGGGAATACTTGTGTAAGTTATTTTGAACAACTGAACTTACCTCATAGACCATTGCCTGAGAAGGATTTGGGGTCTTGCTTCCAGGTACAGCCATTGTTGTTCTGAAGTTCCTAAAAATGTTATTGGATGTTTTAATTAGTGAGAGCTGAGGTATTAAAATTATGTTGAACTAGCTTTCATTAAGGAAACCAAGAGTTCAGTATCCACTTGTTTCTGTAGCTCCTGTTTTTTTTCCCTGTTAATTAATGGAAACATGAATAGAAAATGGTGTGTTTCATTTACTTTTCTTATGTCAAAGATTTGTAATTAACAAACTTATAGACCAGGCTACAGTGCTGCCTTCTGATGGAAACAGATCAGCTGAGGTCCTTCACTAAGTCGATTTCTTTATGAAGCTTCTGCAAAAGCATGCCATTTTATTTTTACATCTATAATTTATTATTTTATAACATTTAAATTAATGAAATTCTCTATCTCAAAAATAAACATCAAATATTTAGGAATTATTTGTCATCCTTAGTTATCTCTTCTTGATCCTTGACTTCTTTGAAGTCGGTATTATTACATTTGAAGACAGGAAAAAGTACAGTTCTACATTTTGGTCAATGACTATTTCTTGACAGAGATTTCAGGGTCTGTATCTTTTCAGGAAGAAACTTTGCAGCCCTAAAGGTTTGCTGCCAGATTGACTGCATCTTCAAGTGTGCATTTACTGCACACAGCAGCCTAGAGGAGGCTTTTAGAATGCTTGAAGGTCTGGGTTTGGAGACTGTGTCCAAGGATTTTGAAATCGTTCCTTGTTTCACTGAGTATGTAATAAATGAAAACACCACGGCTTTCTTTCTTTTCCCTTGCATAACTGATTCTAGTAAGAGACTGTTGATTACCTCAGTTGTTTACTCATGCTCCCTTTTGGAGATTACTTGGGGTTTTGGAAAGGAATCTTTGCCTCCTTTAGCCATGGGAATATTGTTAAGAAAGGAGGGGTTTACATTACACTTCAAAAAATCACCAAGACATAATACTTCACTGTCTCAAACTGCGTATCAAAAATGTTTTGCCCCCAGATCCCGAGTCTTCATCTGTGGGAGATTCTGATTTCTTGTCCCTTGTGAATGAGTTGCCCCATCTGGGTCACAATGATGAGATAAATGCCTTGTTAAACTGGTTCTAGCCCTCAGAGGGTTGAAAGTAGGCAAATGCAGAAATTAAAATAGAAGGTTTTAGCAGGTAACTAACTACAGAGTTGCAGGCAGATGACTCTGTAGTCAGCTATTGTAAATAGGACATCTTAGATGACTTAAGTCAGTCTTTGAACTGGCTCCAGAACGACTTGCATTTCATGTGTAAAGTCCAAGGCTCATAATACATTTGTACCACATGATGCTTTAGGATAAAGTTTACTGTGTGAACTGTTTTAAAATTAAAATGCGATTGAAATGGCAGTAGAATTATTTTTTGTGATTCGAGATGTTTACTTAATTACTCTTTGTACTCAACTGTCAATTAGACATCTTGCGTAAGACCCAGAACCGAAGTGAGCTACTCAGCCTGCTGAGAGACTGAGATGGTACAAACACCTTTGGCTCCGAAAGAACACCAGAAAACTTTGTGTGTGGAGCTTTTGGTTTAGTTCTTTTTTTTTTTTTTAATGGTCACATGGACATTTTTAAACTTGAAGCTTTCAGCAGCTTGCACACCAAGAGCCCGTAAAGTGTCAGAATCCCTTAGATGGTGTTCACACACTCTTGAACAATGCAGTTTGTCACTGAGTGCTCTACTGAAACAATTCATTTATTGATGACAAAGAGCTGAAGCACGACGTTTACTGCAGTGAAAATTCCTTCCTTCAGCGGACACCATGGAGGCTGCTCCTGCTCAGTACAGACCAGGTCAGGCACATGTAAGAATATGTGACGCTGTAGCTGCAGGCTGTTGAGTGAGTTCACTCTCTTAAGTTTTTATTCTTAAATTAGCTTCAAACACTACCATAGTAATCTTAGAATTTTATAGATGACATCTTTAATCAAAGATAAGGGGGATGATACAAAAATTTGCTTGTTACATGGAAAGGGAGCTTTCATTAATTATAGACTTGACCCAAACAGAAGAGTGGGTGTGGCTGAAAGTTAATGCTTGTGGTGGACAAATCAAACTTGTT
This sequence comes from Bombycilla garrulus, assembly GCA_013400315.1. Lineage (NCBI taxonomy): Eukaryota > Metazoa > Chordata > Aves > Passeriformes > Bombycillidae > Bombycilla > Bombycilla garrulus. The sequence goes on along the minus strand of VXBU01013121.1, from coordinate 342,966 downwards.
TTCATGCAGAAGTGCATGTGCATTGAGATGATCCACCTCTGTTCTGGCTGTTTGTTAAATCTAAGAGACAAGATACACTTATTTCTTTTTATAGAGGTGTGGCCACAGATCAGTGCCAGAGATAGAAATAGTGTGTTGTAACCAGCTTCCTCAAAGCTAAGACCTTATTTCGTTTTTTTCTGGGGGTTTTTCTTTACATGTAATGATTCCATTATAGGAACATATTGTTTTTACTCATCACAAAGTCTGTGCCTGGTTTACTGGGTTCAGAACTGCTTGGCAGACTCCAGCTCAGACATTTAATATAATTAACATGGAGGTGTTTCCTGCTCGGGAGGTATTTAAGCATTCTAGGATGATCAAGCATTGAGGCTGGAAGATGAGTTGTTCAAAACCAATAGTTGAAGGCCTTGTAGATTAGTAATCCAGAAGAGAGCTGTTAATGAACGGAGTGGAAGCAACATTAAGTAAGTGTACTGAATTGTAACAAAATGCTCATCATTTTAAATAACAAAGCCTTACACAAAATTAACTGGGCTGTCAGTGTCCCAGTTAAAAAAATATTCTCCCTAGTTTGTCTGTACCTCCTTTCCCAGGAGCCTCCCATTTTCATTTTCCATTTCCCTCTCTCCTGTTTTTTGCATCCTTTCTTTTTTCTTCTCTCGCTGCCTGCAAGATCACTTTTGGTAGCTGTGGGAAGGAGAAGGAGGTGAAACAGGAGAGTGGTAAATGGATTTGACAAGAGGCAAAAATACTGTCAGGAGACAACTCATTCCTCAAAAGGTGAAGCAAAACAAACTCTGAAGGTGAAGCTCGTGGTCTTCTGGCTCTGTAAAGATGCAGAGATGCAGGTAGGCTGCCTTCAGTGAGCTTGTATCCAGAAGGAATCCTGAATTCTGCTGCTATTTACTCGGTAAGCTAGTCCTTCTGAGGAAGCCAATATGACTTCAAAGAAGCCCTTCGTAGTGTAAATCCATGTTATGATGTCCGTTTGAGCTGGCAGAAAGCCTGACCTCTGTGGAGGTATGTAGGAAACCCATCCACATCCATGTGTTTAATTTAATGTGTAACTTTTGACGATTTAAGTAACTGTGTCAATGGCATTTAAAGGAATGTGAGAATGAAGACCTCTGATAATAATCTGTGGGGCTGTAGAATGTACTGTGAAAATGGTATCTTACAAGGTGCTGTGCTAGAATTTGTGACAAAAATCACTTTCTGTGATGCATCTGTGACTGCAATTGATGCAAGCTTTTCAGTTGCCTTTTCATCCTCTCTGTTGTTATCTTGTTGAAAGGTCTAATGCTTTTCAAGACTTCCCTGAACTACTTCTTCTGCTGGACATGTGACTAGAAAAGCCATATGAAGTATGAGAATAGATTTTTACAAGTTGTATCGAAAAAGATGTCTGTGTTAAAGCATTTAAAAATTGTTTTCATAAATGTAACTGTATATACACATAGAAGATGAAGGTTGTGTGCTCTAAGACATGAGAGTCATGGACCTGGCCCATTAAACACTCTCATAAATTGTGATTCAATATTGTCATCCTTCAAGAAATGATGCTTCATTCAGATACTCCATATTGAAATATACATGGAATTTAAATAAAAGTAATTAATCTAGTATTTATATTAAAATCTCTTCAGATGTGTGTTTTCAGGTGAATGAGAAAATCCATAGTGATAACTTTTGCAATAAAGTTATAATTACTTAGAGCCTGAAATGATAAAGTCCGTTTTTAAGTCTAGAAACAACCGAACGTCTCTTATTACACAAGCTGACTTATCTAAGTATAACTCTTTTCCTGCTACTTCTTACTGAATTTCTCATTTTGATTTAGTTTTCTATTCCTGACATCAAAAAAGAAGTTGTTTAATCATTTTTGGAAATTGTTCTTTCTTCTTAAAGCTCAGTAAAATTTTAATAGCCATTTTTTTTCAAAGCTGATTTTACAAAGCTAAGTCTACATTCTTAATTGGTGTCCTTCTAGTACCATTTTCAAAAAAATATGATTGCTTTTTTCTGCAGCATGTTTGTAACTGTAGGTTACCTAGGTATTTAGATCATTGATATTCAGAAGTGACATAATAAATGAACATTAATGCAATTTGTAATCACAAATCTCCATTAAATGTAAGCCGCTGTGCTATTCTGTGAGCAAAAGGTGGCTCAGTGCCTTGTTGCCAAAAGTCTGAGTTTCAATTGGGCTCAGCATAATTGATGCAAATGTGGAATGGCTGGTACCACACTAGATGCTTGTCTTTGTTCTAGACAGCGGGCTAATTTAGCTCATGAAATCAACTCATTTTAGGTGAGTTCCTTTGCTGAAATTGCAGGGTGTGGTTGATGCAGATTTTGATGCATAGATAAATGGATGAGTTTATGCAGCACCAGCCAAGCAGCACCTCACAAGTTCTGGTTGCATCTCATTCATTTGGCCCTTTCTTCACTCTCAGGCTGCGCTGCCAGGGGTTCACCCTCACGCTGGGCTCAGGGACCTGCACAGAGTCTCCTCACTGGCCCAGTGGGTGCAGGAGAGGCTGGAGCGGGGGGAGAGCATTAGACTGCTGAAAGGCCATGTAATCTTCTGGGATCTTGTGCTGGACAGGGCCTTCCTGTGAGCTGCAGTCCCAGCTGCAGCCTGGAGCTGTGGTCACTCATTTCCATGTGACCAGTCGTGTCCCCAGCGCAAGACCTGGCACTCACCTGTGTGTAACAGTGCATCCATCCCTCCCTGTTGCCTCTGTGCCCATTCTGTACGGCCTTTCCTGCCTTTAGGAACTTGAGAGGCTTATTTTGGTGTATGCAAACCTGTTTTATCCCTTCTTGTTGGCAGAAACGTTCTTCCCAAGAATTAAAGACTTTCTTACTTGTTGCTGGAGTTGCACTATATTTAAATTGTCCTGATGAATTTGGCTTAGAATAAGTTCCACTTTGTTTCCACTAAAGTGGAACTTTAGTCCAAGACAGATTACTAGATGCTCACAACAAACTTTAAAGGGCACAAACTTTGCTGATTTTTTTTCAACTATCACTTTGAACCAAAATGCTAAAACTCACATAAAAGAGCAGGTGGGGAAATGCTGCTAGGGTGAGTCTGTATGTTCAAAAGCATTTTCATGTTCCTGGATTTGTAAACACCCTTCTGTATCTCCTAGTGTAGCTACAGAAAGTAGGAAAATGATGCAGTAACGTGATGTTTCTGTTCCTCAAGTCATGGTGAGTCAATATGAACAAAGGAAGACAAGCATCATGTGTTTAAAGAAATGAGTGATGCTGGCTTTTCGTCTCCTCAGTCAAACAGCTTCATCTGGTTCTTTCAGCTTCTTACTACATAAAATGAGATATTACCTGTGTTAAGTAACTCAATGTGACGATTATTGTTTATACAGTGCTTTAAAGCTAGGCCAGAGTATAAATATCAAGATGAGCTTTTCACTCACTGAGATAGTCCAGTGCAGCATAGTTACAATTGACCTAGGGGCAAGGATATTATTAGTTCTTTGCCCCCCAAAACTAAAATGTAACTTTGTTTGGGCTTGATGGATGCTACTGCAATATTAGATGTGATTTATTTTATATTACTACAAATCAACAAAATTCATTATATATTTGCTCTGGCACATCTGTCAAAACAATTTCATATGCTACCAAAAGTTGCCCATACTTACATGTATTCAAGGAATTAGGTTTCCCCTGACAGATTTCTCTATACAGATTCATTTTTCCCAAAAGTTATGAGTTGAAAATTACAGCAGAAAAATCCAGGAATATTTTACAAAGCCAATTTTTAGTAGCTTACTTTAGCTGCCTCCCAAACATGGCTGTGTACGAAAAGCTGATGTAATGTCAACACTTGGCTGTGGGAGGAATGGAGTGATTATTGAAGGCATCATGGGTTTGTTGGGGCACACCCGCCATCTATGTAGAGGTGCCACCCAGTGGCTGGATGATAATAATGAGCTTTTCTGTTGAATTAAAAAAAAAAAGAAAAGGAAAATAACTGCTTAAAAGAGTACATATTATATTAATATCATGCTAAGTTTTGGGTTTTTTTTAAACATCACTATCAGCATAGGGAGTTCAGTTTCACAAAATTAGTAACTGACAAAATTGTTAATGGTGTTCAAATTACAGAGTAAAAAGAAGAGCTTCAGTAATTTGAATGGTCTCCCAAGTGATGAAATGACAAAATTATTCCTCCTTTCAAATGAGGATCAGTTGAGAAAAGCGGATCAGTTCCGGAACATGTTCCAGCTATTTTGTACCAAACCAAATTTTTGTTTGTTGTTAGATTGTGATTATTCCTATGCAAATGAGGGCTAAAAATACAACTAGAGAGAAGTGGTTGTTTGTGGTAGGCATTAACTGAAGTTTATGATGCATCTCCTCACAGAATTGTCAATACAGAATGGTAATAACCTGGTTTATATATATAAAATGGAAAAAGTGAGTTGCTGTGAAGATACTTAAGATACAAAGATACTTAAGACAGCAAGATATAAAATTAATTTTATTACGGTTAATTCCATAGTTGAGTACATCAGGAGGCAAAATAGTGAAAGGATGATGAGCATCTGGCACAAACCGTGTATTGATCCAGCTCTGTGCTACTATTCATGAATATTTTAACTAGTTATATAATGGCAGGGTTTCTGGGCAGCTAACTCCATTATTCACTAAATTTCCAGATTATCTAGCAGATAACCTTATAATTCAATTTTCTTGTTGAATTTTATAATCCATCTTTCTGACTTGTTGTTATTGGGTTTTTTCCCTAGTTAATAGAGGTGCTAAAGAAGTTAACTTTAAACATAATTACTAATTGCAGTAATTTCTTTGACAGAGGGGCTTTTTGATTTTGTAAAATGGAAGAAGATTCCTTAGAATAAGAAACCAGAAGCTGCTTGGATTCACTGCATTAAAGATTTAGCTACAGAGCAGCACTGTGTGTCTGTGTTAGCACTCAGAAAAACATGTTTTGAAGGCCTAATGACTGTAGTATTTCCAGCTGCATGCTGTTTGAAGTGCAGTAAAGCCAGAAGCTTGGAGCCATTTCATCTCATGAGCAGTTGCTCAGAGCTTCAACAAACTGCCAAATGCAAGCAAATACATTTAATAACCTGAAATTAATATATTGTACTGAGAAGGCGGTAGAAAGAAAAAACAAACACATGTAGGAATGGAAGTGGACAACAAGTACGACAAGTTTGTGGTATTAGAGTGGCTCAGAAAAGCTCTGTGCAGTCTTTGTGTGGGCAAATATATCGTGGAACAAAGACACGAGGGAGGAGACGTGCTCTTCATGGTTTTTTGTGTGAGTCGAGCAGGGCCATTGTGCCCAGCTCTGGACACATCTTTGCTGGAGAGGTCTTGTCAGAAGGAAACAGAGAGGAGAACTTGGGAATTCCTTTACAAAAGGGAAGACGATACTAAATAATGGTTGTGAGTGAGAGATACATCTGAAGCCTGCAAGTATTTAAATGGTGTGAATTTGCCAAACAAAGGAAGGAATTATTTAGGCTGAATTAGTAAGGCAGAGTGGAGTAACTATAACAAAGGGTACTTTTAGGTGAGGTATTAACCCTATTATTAAGACACATGACAAAACACCTCGAAGTAAGCCAGTAGGAATACTTCTGTGCTGACAAGATGTGACCTAAGGTAGTTTAAACAGAACTTTTCTATCTCTAGGATCTAGAACAGTGGAGGCAGAAAGGTAAGACTTAATTCACCTGTGAATCTGAAGGCTGGCCATTAGATGGCAGGGTGCTGGCACAAGAGGGTGCATGCCTCCCCACCACTTCTCAGTGCCATGCCCAAGGAGGAGCTCATGCCCTTCATCAGTCCCAAGGCCTGGGAGAAGTTTGAAATGCTCAGTTTCTCTATAGAAATCACACACACACACATCCTGTCACTCCCACAACAGAAGGACATGCAGACCATGTCCCCCAAGCATATATCCCTTCAAAGACACGTGTGTCTGCTCCAGATTTCCACCCCTTGAAACTCTGTGTGAGTAGGTAGGTATGTGCAAGAGGTGTCCCAGGGTAGCAACCACTTAGTATAAGAGCTGAAGTTGGCTCTTCTCTTCTGTAACCAGGGACACAGAAATGGGACTGCTGAGGCAGTGGGAAGAGGTGCTATAAATGTGGTAAGCAGCTTGCTGCAGACTTTTCAGGGAGTCCACATACTGGTTCTGTGGAAAAGATGACAGAAAGAATAACAAGCAGTAGCTTTGTATGGAAAACTTCAGCCCAGAGCAGGCTGTTTAAAATGCTCAAAATATATTAAGGCTGTAACGACAGCAACTCAAATAATGCACAATTAAAAAACCCTTGTTCAAAATAGTCTGCACTGCTAAAGGATCTGCCCCAAGGAGTGATCCTTACAGATGTATGCACACCTCTTTTGCCTCTGGAGCAAACTGTTTGTGTTTGTGCCGCCTAACATTTGACCTGGGTCCGATGCCCCCGTGGCTCTAAGATAATAATTATATTTTTGTGGCTTCAGTTCAAAGTGTCTGAAGTAATGTGAAGGTTGCTTTGCTGCCTGCAAGACTGGTGTTTTTATAGCATTATGCCAAAAGTATGCTGCGTGCTGTGGGGTGTGGGGCACGCAGAGGCTGTCTGAGGACAAGAGGCTGGTTGGGATGGTGGAGGGCAGGAGAAGCCACTGCTGGCCTAGTCCCATTCTTGCTGTGACATCCTCAGGGCAGTCCATCCACAGAGCTGTGCCTTGGCTTTTCCTCGGAGAGAAGTAGCCGGTCTCCTTCAGAAGAGAGTCCAAGCACACTGGGATGTACAGCTGACAAGGGCACCAGGACCAGGGAGTGAACCAGGGAGGTAAATTATTTGTCAGCATAGGCTCATCTGTCATAGTCACAAACTCTGAGGTGGTGGATGAACCAGAGAAACGCCCCTTACTGCTCTTCATATTGCTCTGGGTTTTGCAGTAAATCTTTAGTCAGTCATTTTGCTGATCAAATTGATATTTGCTGCTCCCAGGGAAAAATTCTAGTCCTGATGTGGTGTGGGAGGGGAAAGACTGGGCAGAGGATCTGAATAAACAAACAAAATATCTTCCTGTTGCAATCAAGTTGCTCTTGCTCATGCATGCTCTCTTAAAAAATGATTTCATACTGTGTTGATTGAAAAGTGGGAATTAATAGGCAAGAACCATCTACTGGATACAGACGGAAGACTGTTCTGAAAAACAGCAGATGGATCTCAGGGCTGAATATGATGGATTATAAGGGAAGTCATGTCTGTAGAATTTATAAAGATGCTACTTTAGTAAGCACTTTAAGGTTAAAATGTGTGCCAACCCACTCTTTTTATCTTTGTGTTAGTGAGTTGTTTGCTTATTGGTCCTACATTGTCTTTATATTGTCTTATATATTTTTTGTCTATAGTCTAGTTCCCTTCATTTGTAGTTGCTATATTTCAAGTCAATATGTTAAGGTCGTTAATAAGATAACATTGTGTTACTACTAAGGATTAAGGCATGGACAGATAAGAGTGATGGGGCTAAGCTGTGTGGTCCTTTTCCAGTCAGTAGTTCTGTTGTAAATCAGTATCTACTATAAATTGGGAAAAGAGAACATGCACGTACTTACAGAACTTCTCCTTCCTCCTTTTCGAGCCTCATGTTCCCTCCAAAAGCTTGGTAATTTCCAAGGCCTCCTTCTTGCTCTTCTTTTGCTTCACTGTAAAATTAGTTATCACTGTGAGTAATAGCTCTATGAAAATGCGTGTGCTGGTTTTGGCTGGCATAGAATTAATTTTCTTCATGATAGCAGGTGTGGGGGTATGGTTTAGATTTGTGCTGGAAACAGTATAGGTAACGTGGGGCTGTTGTAGTTACTGCTGAGCAGAATGTCTGGGAGGGTTTCATAATACGCTCAGCGTGTTGCAAGCTCCTTCTCCCCCCGGAGCCTCGGGGCTCTGAGCAAGTGGGTATGGTTACACAAACACGGCTGGGTGAGAAAAGCAAGCGTGTGGGTTGACAGTGCCTCAGCTTCTCTGTGGTGACTGTCCCCCCGCCTGCCCTTGCCCCACAGTGAGTTTCATGGCCGCGCACTGAAATGAGCTGCTCTGCATCTGGGCTGGAAGGAGAGAGTTTGGCCGGGCAGCTGGGGCAGAAGAGGTGCAGCCCTGTGCCTTCACACCCTGTCTTGCCCTCAGGAGCTTGTGTGTGTGCCCATGCCTTCAGGCGGGAAGCGTACTGCAGCGTTTCCCTGGAAAACTGCCTGGTGCCATAAAGTAAAACAAGGAGGCTCTGGTGAGCTCAGCTCGTCAGCAGATTGTTGGGAGGATAGACCTCAAACCGTGAAGAAATTCAAAGAGTACCTTTTCTCACCTGTTTGGAAATCTGGAGCTGGCTGTTCTCCAGTGCAACATCTTTGGGTTGAAACCTCCCAGGCTGCTTCTGTCAGCTTCAGTTTTTGGTGTGAAATTGTGTCCTTAAAAAAAAAAAGGTGCCTGAAAGAATCAGTGCTGCCTCACTATATTCTGAAAGCAGCACTTTTCTGGCTACCACACTGCAGACATGCCAGCGCCCAGAGGTCTGATGGTGTCTCAGGGACTGGTGGCCATCAGGAGTGGGCACATGGGGCAAGGAGTGAGGATGTCCCCAAGGAGTCCTAGCCTTTATTGCTGGAAGGGAGCCAGCAGGTGCCTCCCAGGTGGATGTTGCTGGCTTGCCTGGGGACCAGCACAGCCCTCTTCTGCAGCAGGACAAAGGATATCCTAGTGAAATATCCTGTCTTCCTACCTAGGAAATGTTTGCTTCCAGAGCTTCCTCTGGCTTCCTTTTGACATTTGGGATTGGTGTTGTTTTCTGACACATGTTCGTTGTGTATCACTTGAGGTGCAGGTGCTTGTCACCAGCCCAGCAGCACCATGGCGAATGGTGGCCTCTTGCAAAGTGTCAGTATCACCTCAACAGCTGACAGCTCTTCCATCCACTTCCCTTGGTGTGCCATTATTTTCCTCCTCCTCACCCTGACTTATTATCCAGACTTCAGCCAAGCACCTTCTGGGTTTCCTGACCATATCATGTCACTTGTTCCATTGCTCTGAGTCACGGAGTTGACAGTCCCCAGCCTGCTGTTACTCCCCTCAGCAGTATCGAGTGTAGACAGGGTAAGGTGCCACAGGATCTTTCAGCACTACTTGAGCAGCTTTTTAATGCGACTTTTGAATTCTCTCACATACAATGTGTGTAGAACTATCCCAAAAACAAGCTCTATTGGTGGAGGCAGAACATGAAAATCAAGATGGACAGCTCAAAGTCAGCTATGTCCTGGAGAAGGTAACCAGCTATTAAGAGTGATGCAGTTTCTTCCTTAGAAATAGGTAAATAAACAAAATAATTGCATATGTTTATTGGGATATGTGTTAAAATGTTAAAACATTTTCACCACAATTATGCAATAAACTGAACAACTTTATAAATATGCCTGAGGCTTTTCTGCTCACTTATTCACTCTTTGAAAACTCTATATGAAAGTCAGTTATAAAACTGAACTTGCAAATAAAGCTGTACAAACAGAGCTGGATTTGGGACAATATGATGAGTCTGGAAAAGAAACCTGTGGGAAAAAGGTAGTTTTGTTCCAGCCAAAATGGAAAATATGCGTATTTTAAGGACAAAACAAAACAAGAACATTTTGAGACTTTTTTTCTGTGAAAGCAAAATACTTGGTGAGGGTATTTTTTCTGCCTAGAGATATCTCAGTGTTTCGAACTGGGGTGAGTTCATTGGATGGCCACCAGTATGGTAGTTGCTTTTGAGGCCCACTTGCCCTGTGAAGAGAGGGTGAAGAATTGGGGCTTGTGCAGTTTTGGAGGGCAGGCAGCTTTGGGTGGTAATGGAGATGAAACCAGACTTTTCACAGTGGTGCATGGTGGGAAGACAAGTTGATAAAGGAGAGATTCAGATTAGATGTAAGAGAAAACATTGTCACTGTTGTTCAGAGAGGTTGTGATGTCTGTGCCCTTGTATATTTTCAAGAATGGGTTGGGTAAAGCCCTGAGCAACCTGGTGTGTTCCCGTAGCTGACCCCTCTTCAGGCAGGACATTGGACCAGAGACCTCCTGGGGTCCCTTCCAATTTGAATTGTCCTAAGATCCTATAAAAATTTCAGTCCAATTTTGAAATAAAGATATCAAAATGCATACCATTTAAAAAAAAGCTGCATTTTAACCAATTGTGGAATCAACTAAAGGACAAAAATATATAAACTGTTGTAGTTATCAACCTTTTAATAAAACTGTATCTTCAGAGAATTCTGGGTTCTTGCTACTTTGATTTTTCAGACAGTGAAATGGAAGAGATTTTATGACTTGGTCAGTTTCTACTATTTTATTTCTCTCTTGAGGGGAGACTAAGGGAACTTTTTCACGTTCTTTGGAGTCAGAATTAGAAATTTGACACTGTGGAATAAACATAAGCAAAATTAGGTTTCTTAACTTTTAGGACTGACTTGCTTAAAATGAATGTATTGCTTTAAAGATTGTATATACTTTTATTGTGACAACCTCTTCCGAATAAGTGACTTGTTCTGAGAATTCAGCTGGTTCTTTACTGAGACTGAGGCTTCCAGAAGGAAAGTAAACGGAACATGTGATGTAATGTGGAACTATAAACCCCAAATGTTGTAACCTGCTGTCTCTGAAGAGGTGGAGTGATGGGAGATAAGAGACTAATTCTTCTGCCTTGTGGCTCTGATGTGGTTATCCTGCTGAGTATTGTATTTGGATTTTGGTTGTTTTATTATCAGGAAAAAGCTGACAGGCTAGTTTCAGAGAGCTAAAGCAGGTGGGATGAATTCATGTCTAAGAAGGGGAGCAAGTCGGTTGGCTAAAATAAGGCAGTAAACTTTGGAAGTACCCGAGGCCTGGAAGCACTGCAACAGGAGAAAAAATCTTAGTGTTTTGTCAGGAATACAGAAAATACTAATTCAGAATGGGGTTTTTTTGCTAGGGTGCATTAACTGAGCACTGTTTCCTCTCCTTGCAGGTACTATGATGTGTCGGGCAGACGCTACACTGTTCAGGAGAACCAAACACCCTCAGTAATCTGCCCCCACTCTTACACTATCCCAGCGATATCAATGTCTACTGCCTCATTACCAGCAGCACTTAGAAAGGTAGGAGAAAACTAAATATGTGTGCTTATATAAACATGGATATACACAAACACACTTACATATATCATGAAGATGCCTATTCTGAAAACAGAATTTAAGACAAGGTGTAATTGTAGTCTTCCTTTAAAAGACCTGTGTTTCAAGTACTGGAAAATTTTCAAATTAATAACATGTACGGAAATAAGGAAGGTACATAATGACTATAGCTGGCATGAAGAGACAAAAAAGAAAATGGCTCGAGGAGATCTTCCACATGCCCCCACAAACCATATGGCTTTTTCCTTTTGTTCATAAAAGAACATGTAAGCCAAAATAATAAAGGATCAGCACCTATGTTTCTACAGTTCCCCACGTAACCCATACTGTTTTCTCCATAAGTTTTTTTTCCCAGAGAAGGAGGAACGGCTACACGTTTGTTTCTAGTGTTCATTTAGCTCACGTAGTGTTACTCATTTGCTTGGCAGCAGTATTGCTGCATGGAAGCAAGCTAGGGAAAATGCTAATTACTCCTGTTCTAATGTGAGAACTTAATTTCAGATTGCAGACAAAGTTGTGCAATGCCATTCTTGTCTTTATTGTAATCTCTCCGTGGAGAGAGAAATACTATTTTTCCATATTAACAAAAGTACTCAGCGGGCCAGTAATTGAAAAAGTTGCTTTCTTCTTGGTTGTGGAACTAATATTCATCTGAATATATTTGATGAAGGTTTAAAATATTCTGTCTTTAAAACAAACACATTTATTTTTTGGTTTTCTCAAGCCAGCAAATATCACCTACTAATTTCTGCATTTAGAAAAGACTCATTGGTCTTTAGCCGAATACACAAATGATGCAAACCCCAAACATCCCTTTTGGTCTCATTCAGGATCTTAGTTCTATTGATACTGTTGAAATATCTGACAAAAATATCTCAGTTCTTCACAAACCAGCAAAATGGCACATTTACTGTGCTGATATTCCATTGTAGTAGAGCTAGCTGGGAAATTGGCTTTCCAACAGAAAAAATTGCTGTTCGCCCTATTGCTGTCTTGTATATTAGCTTCTTGCAAGGACTTCTAGAAAAGCAAGTAGATGTTTGATATTTTTCAGTGGAAAGAACAGGAGGGTTCAGCTGTTGCTTAGAAAGGTCTGAGCTGGCATTTAGTTCTTCTTTTGGAATAATTTGTTCATACTTACAGCTAAATTAAACTGTTGGGGTGTCATTTCTCTAACCTGGAATCAATCCATTTTTACTAGGAACATTTACAACCTTTAAAATGAAACCTTCTGAAAGTGAGTGAGACTAGGCCACGTGATTTTATGCTTTGATGTGTAACGCAAAAGTCTGATTGTTAGATAAATCGTAAAAATCAGAGAAATCGCCTGGGGTGTGTGTGAATTCAGCAGTTTCTTTTGTATTGGGATAATCTCCTAATGTGTGTAATAACACAGTCACCTGCTGATGACAGATGGTGTATGGGGATTGGGATTTAAGGAAGCCCTGCCTTCCTTCAGCATTTCTTGTGGGAGAGTGGTAGAAAACGGTGCATTAGAAAACATAAGCTGTTTGCATCAGGCTCCTCTCTGTTGCTGTTCTTTCTATGGAAATATGTTCATAAGCCTTTCAAAGGTAAATGTACTGAGTAGAGTCTTGCAGAATAATGTACCCAGACTAATTTGTTTTATCCTCTGTTTTTGCCTAATTCATATTATTCCCTTTACCTTGGGTAATTAAAAACTGACTCCAGCAATGACTAAGACAAACTCTCCTACATTCTTCTTTTAATTAAACAGTCTTTGTACAAAACCTTGCTTATCAGTCTCTGGAGTTCATAAAATTTTGGTTTTGTTTTCTGCGGAAAACAAAATTAATTCAATTTTGCTTCTTTCCTTTTTTATGATAGTGATTATTAAATGATGGAGTTCACTTTCACCTAGATTGCCTTCCCCTCTCAGCCAGTTCATGCCCTACTAGTCAGCAGACGATCTAAAATAGCCACTCCCTTTACCTTCTAAAGAAAAAGCTGTCCCCAGCGTATTCCAAGAACTTGTTGGACTGTCTCCTTCTTGTATTTATTTTCCAACAGAAAAAAATTAATTTGAAGAAGTAATTAAAGCCATCAGGTTCTGTCCTTTTGGATGCTTCCCTTGTGTGATCAAAAAACACAACTTCTCTCCACCCAAAAAGCTAGTCTGTAATAAACTTCTATCTTAGTACACCCTGGTTTTCCCTTTTCATCTTCTTCCAGGATTGTTTAACAAATCTTCATCTTGTCTCTTCCTGTACTTCACAGCAACCATTCTTGATGTACAGTGCAATTTTGCTTCTCTTCCTTTTTCTTTGACTTCCATAAATAGTGATGGCAGAACAGCAGGATATTAAAAAATGTTTAAGATCACTTGATAGTATTACTCAATGAGTAAAGGTTCTGTTGCCCAAATTATAAGGCAAAACTACTTCCTTTCACCACATCATTTTATTAGGAAAAGAGAGGCATCCTTCTATAACTATACTTCTTTCTCATCAAATACTTCTGATGTTGGTATCTGATGTTGATTCAGATGTACTTCTGGTCCTGTACAGATTTCCACTTTCTTTCTCTTTGCAAGGTCATCTGGAATCTATAACTTTGTTTATGTTAAGCTTCTGATTGGAACAACAGAAAATGTCAGTTATATAACAGTGAAAGAGAGATGTCAGAGTGCTTTTATCAGAATATAAATTGTGAATGTTTATTAAGTCACTGGAAGTAACTGGATGTATGAGAAATTAAAAATCATAAAAATCTGAGTATATCTTTCATTTTTGGGTTTGATCCCCATATAGGACATTCACTTAAAAGTTAGACTCGATTATCCTTGGGAGTCCCTTCTAACTCAGAATATTCTATGATTCTGTGTAATACTCGACTTTTCTTGTTCTGTGCTATTTAATGTGCAAGACATTTGTTATGTGAAATCGAAGATTAGCTGTTTTGCTTTTGGTATTCTGGCAAACAGGCATTTGATAACATATTATTAAATATTAAAAAGTCCTCAGAAATAATTTCTAGATGTCAGATCCACAAAATATGCTATTTCTAGATCCTAAAACTCAGCTTATTCCTTTTACCAAATAATGCATTACCTTACTGGTTACATTTTCCAGTTTTGCTAATTGAAGCTAAATAGGAGCATTTGGTTTGCACATGAAGGGAAAATAGCTTTCTTATATTTCTTAGAATGTCTGTGTGGATTCACCTTGAGGATTGCTTGAGCTGTCATATGGCCTATGCTGCATGAAGTAGATAGCTGTGGCCATCAGATTTTTTTAATCTGTTTTTTATAGCTTTTAGACCTATTAATAAAATAAGTCTATTATAAAAAATATTCTAAGTCTATTATAAAAAGTACTCTATTAATAAAATAAAGTGGCCAGTGTTCTCACTGTGAATAAAGAAACAACTTCCTGAATGTTTGATTAATTTCATTTGCTTTGGATAAATCATAATTCAGTTTGAGGATCAAATCACAGATAAAGTGTTTATTTTGCAGTCATGCAGGTTCAGCAGTGACAAAAATACTGATACCAAGGGTGAAGGAGTCTTATCTGTGCTATGGCAAACTCAAATGACCTTAAATTACGTAGTTAAAGACAAACAGGTGTTAAGCTGATAGGTTTCTGTATAGTTATGCTGAAAGGCATTTATTCCTCTGGAGAATAATTTCAAATTTAGATTGGCTTCTGCTGATAATAAAATGAGTGAACAAAAATAGAGTTCTTAATGCTTCATTATTTATATATCTCCTGTGCATTAGGAATAATGATCACAAAAATCTAGACTTTAGAATTCCATGCGAGATACTTTTAGGCTTCAACATCTTTTTTTCCTAAGTTGCTTCTGTGTGCTCTAATACTGTCTCTTCTCATATATTCAGGTGTTGATTAGTCATATTTTCAGATTTACAACCAGGTACCTGTCTAAAGGTTTCTCAGGATTCTCCATCTAGATAAGAGTTCTCACACCTACTTGCTACCTGAACACAGCCACTGCCTTTCACACAAAGATTCAGTTCTATGACATGAATATTCATCGAAGGAAACCGGGTGGAGTACTTCTAACACCCAGGTGTGGCTATGGAAGCCCATTTTGATTCTGTGTCAAATTACTGGATTAAATGAGCTTTTTCTATTGCTGCCTTTGCCATATTCCTGAGACAGCAGATATGCAGATCCCTAATTCCTCCTGCTCTTTTAACTCATCTTTCAAGATGATAGTTCATCAAGGTTTAAGATATTTTCATGTTAGGATTCCTCATCTGCTTCTTTAATTTCTGTCTGCCTTCCGCAGAGAAATGTTAGCAAGACATTCAGCCTAGCTCACCATACTTCTTTTTCTTACAGTAGTTTATTTTCTCAAGAAATAGCAAAACCTAAAGTCTGTTTGGGCTCCATGGGGTTACTAAATTACCTCCCAGAGTGAAGTTTAAATGGTAGAAACAAAGCATTTTATACTGTCAATACTGTCAGATAAACTTCCATACCGAGTAAGTGAAAAAGCAGGCAAGTCACTTTCCAAAGCAACAGACAACAAAATTATCAGTTCATGGGTAGGTGAGAGGAACCTGTCCAGAGGAGAACAAGTCGTTGCCTTAAGGTTCACCCCAATTTTTAATAGATAAGGCCTTTCAGTGGTTAACCAATCTCCTCCCAGAATTTGAGACTGAAAGAAGAGAAGGCCTCCTTCTCCAGTGTGGAATCAGCAAGCTAAACAAAATCTGGTAGCCAAGGTCCTATGAAATGAAGTCATGCAGGGGCTGAGAATATTTGGTGGTGTTGGTTTTCTCAAAGGAGGAAAAAACCCCACAATTTCGGGAGAACACAAACCTGCCTTGTGCAAAGACTGAATAGAGAAAAGGAGGGGAAATTATGTGGCACTGAAGCATCTTTTTCTTTCAGGGTGAAGGGGAGTTACAGGAAGGCAGTCACCTAAGAGAGGTCTAGGTGAGGGAGGGGGCCGGGTTTCTCCTTGGTTTTGTTTTGTTTTCTTTTACAATCTAGATAGGTCCTCCCTCAGCCGTTTATACCTTTATAACCTCCCTCAAAGGTTATATCTTTCCAGCTAATTAAATGTTGCAGCAGGACAAATTTTTATTGTATTGCCTGGAAAAAGACAGGAAAAAAGCCTGCTCAGTGCTGTGCCGCATGTCTGGATTCTTGCCAGAGTTTCTATCTGCTTAACTACACTTATGCTCAATTTTTTTTTTTCCTCTTATTTGTTATAACTGTTGTATTCCTTACCTGGTAAAATTACTGTTATTCCTTGTGTGGGAAATATGGCAGGGGTCACTCAGGGTGGTTGTACACCTCACTGAGAGGGTGTGTTCAGTGCAGACAGGGCATTTGCTACCGAGTGGTGGTTCCAGCCACCGTCCTTCCCAAGTGTAATTTGTTTCCCTGAAATAATGGTCACACTTTCCACCTCCCTCCCAGGCTTAACCAATTGAATTGTTTTCCTTTCCTTTTCTTCTTTCGTTTCTTCCTTTTAATTTTTTTTTCTACTAGGAATTCCTCCTTGCTAATAGACACATGGATTCAAAATCCCTTGATAATTCCTACACAAAACTGGCATTCACCCTGCTTTTCAATAACTCATATTTGTGCTCACTCTGCTAGGGCTACTTTTTAATCATGTTGCTCCCCATTATCATCCCTACAGAGTGGCTTCCCATGTTTTAAATTTAAAGTATAACTTTAAGGTTTTTTTTATATAGACAGGTCTGCTTGTGAGAGTTACCCACATGTGATGTGCCTCTGGTTCACTAATTTATAGGAAATCTCAATAAATACATTTCTTTGATTTAAATCAATCGAAAATATAGTAAAAATATTTTATATGCTAAAATATGTGTAGTAATTTATTTACATTTTTATTTATAAACATATACAAGTATGTATGTGTGGGTGTATATTTAAATTTGGATATAAATTGAAGGATTTTTGAGGGATTTTATTCATAAGCCATGGCTTTGGGATTGCCGTCCTGATGTATTTGTATCAGTTGAAGAAAACAGTATACAGAGAGAATGGAAAAAGAACAGATGTGGTGAAGCATGGATCACATGAGAGTTCTTTGACAACATTCAGAACAGCTACATTATTCATTGTCTGTATGGCTTTTAATAGGATGCTATTGTGCTGACCAGCGCAGTAATTTCTTATTATGGTTTAAAAAGTACAGGAAAACATGAGAGTGTGATACTGGCTTATCTAGATAGTTTTTCTTTTCCTTTTATCCTTTGAATGCAATTTGTTCCTATTCTTGGGCTGCAACCATGATGTGATCTGGGCAAGAAAGTGATGTTAATAGGAGAACAACACTGAACCCTTTACTTTGAAATTAATGGGGGAAGTAATCAAATTCTCAAACCAGACCAGTTGAGTAGGGTGGAGAAATGTGAGAAGGGAAGAAGAATGCTTCATTTTGCCCTGGCCATGCCAGCATTTCTTATGGCTTTGACAAAGCACTTAACAAAAACAAATATTTAATTTGCTCTGTCCCTAAAACTTTTTGAGTTTTTAAAGATGTTTAGCTCTGAGTCATGCTCTGTTTTGCAATAGTATGAGATAATTAATACAGAAGTATTTTTTCAGATTTATTTAGTTGATAAATACGCAATTCACAATTAAAAATACAACATCACCATAAACATTAAGAAAAAAACAGAATTTAGAGAGTACTGAAATCATTATGGAAGCCAGGAAATGCAGAACTGGGACAGAATATAAATGCTGACAATTTAAAGTCACAGTGATGTCTCCCACAAACACTTGTGTCCCAAGAGGCCACTGTATGTTAAATTTCTTGTTCACAGTGTTTGGTGAGTAGTGTCATAAACCAGTAAACTGAAATGGCATAGCACATGTTAAAACCCACAAAGCACAGGGGAAATAATTTGAATAAAACTTCTATCACAGCTTTTTCTGCAGAGAGAATGTTTAAGAGCATGGTCTACTGAGACATAATGGCAGTGTTGACTACCATAAGTATATTTAACTGAAAAGGGTGCTCAGGGTCGTGAAAACAAAGCAAAATTAACCCCAGCATGTCCAGATGGTCTTTGTGTAATCAAGCACCTGCCAGCAAGAACCCACATGCAAGTGAGCTCTTCCTAAAGAGCAGCACTAAGTAAGAGTGGAGGACTGAATTACGCTTTTGTTAATTCTTTCAGTTTTAATAACATGTGCTACTGTCCTTTAACAAAGACTTTTATCAACATAAACACTTAAAGATGTAGAAGTAGCAGAGCCCTTATACAAGCAATTTACTTCTATAGTGCATGGGTGCTGTTGTACCTGTAGGAATGCTGAATCAGGACACTTGGGCAGCCAGCTGTAGTTGCAAGTCAGCATTGGTAAGGCTTTACTGCACTGACAGAACTTAGATACCATGTCTGTTTTTATGGAAAAAGATACAGAGAAATGTGATACAAATTTGTGTACATCAACCCCATTTGCTTTGGAGCTATAATAATTGTACATCCATTGCTTTACCTGTGTCTGTTCTTTGTTAAGGACTTGATAGGAGGAGGGAAAAGGGGACAAGAGGGATACCAGAGAGGAGAGACCAAAAAGATGACACAAAAGCAGGCTAAAACCCCAAAGCAAGAAGAATTAATTATTTATAGATTAAGTTTGCAGCAGATAGATGTTGGAGATCAGACCAAAAGTAAGCTAATCCAAAAATGCAAGTAATAGTGTTCAGAAGACTGAATAAGCAGTTTCTGTCATTTAAATGCTTTCAGTTACATGGCAAAAGGTTTGTGCTTTTCTAGGATTCTGCTATAAGATTTATTTTATGTCTCTGCTTAAAGAACTACAATTCCGATATTTGCATCCCTAAAAGAGTAAGCAATTCATAGTAGAATTGCCTTTCTAACATGATTGATCTGTCTGAGACACACAACAGAATTAAGGATTCCTTAGTTTAGAGTATCCATAATGATACGAACCTTTGGTCAGGCATCATTCTACCCAGGACATTTCCCAGGACACAGCAAGCATTCATAACACTGCAGCGGAGATGCTCTGGATACAAAGATGTGATTCTTTGTCAGAAGAAGATGACGGGTGTCCTCAGTTCAGCCATATTTGCAAATAGTGAAGACAGCAACTAGTTATACATCCAATGTCATACTCACTGTGTAGGCAGAGAACCAAAATTCTGAGAAGTCATGATGTCAGAAAGCTTGGGCATCATGTCCACTATAAAACTCTGATTATTGTGATTTGGTTTTAGCCCACTGAAGACATGCTCATCCTTTTGTCTTCCAAAAAGTCTGTAAATCTATGGCTAATTGCAAGAGAGGTTCTCAGCTATCCATGACAAAACCTCTCTGAGTATTGCTCAACAAAATTACTTCTCTGCTTAATAAAATACTGTGCTGCTGACTAGACTGATGGCATCATGGCAATTTCCTTGTCGGTTAACTTTTTTTTTTGTATATTCCCAGCTCATTATTACTCTTATCCCCATTTGAACCACAAATTCATTTCAGTATTAACTTACAAAGGTTTTCATTTTGCTGTTTCCAACGTGGCTTAAGACTCCAACTCTCTTATTTCCCAAAAATAGCATCTAGGTTAGGTTAGGTCCCATTCTTATGGCTGGTTGAGAGAGACCTTGAAAACATCCCTTTCTCTTATATTTCTGCTGCTTTCTGGTGAGATTAGTAGGAGAGCATCTAAGGTATGGTTGATTGTAGGTGTACAGGATCCCAGCTGACAATGAACATGGGCCTTAGAGAAGGGCAAAACACAGAAGGGAAGATGGCATGGACTTATGTATCATTTTCATAGAAGGAACACAGGAATATTGTATGCAGGAGGAATCTGTGTTGTAGTCTAATACTTTGGCATTCAAGATGTCAGTGGATGTACTGAGTCAAGAAGGCTCCTTTCACCCCTTTAGAATATATTTGAAGGCAGGGATACCAGTAAATTCTTACTCTGACAGACATCTTTCAAGTACTCACAAAGTTTATTGAGAAGGTTGTTAGGTTTCATATATGCAGTTAAACAGACTTGAACTTGTATCAGACAACTTGCATATATTTATTCTTGGCTGGCAACTTAAGAGAGATGTCACTTGGACAACTCTCCTTCCGAGCAATTCAATACATTCACCTTGATGCAGGTGAAATATGAAAAGGTTATATTCAGCTCTACATTGGATCTGAATCCTGAGTAGTATTTGTATTTAGCTGTGTTTGGAATTGAATTTCATCTGAGTTATTGCACCCTCAATGTTATATTGTGAACAAATTTAGGGGAAGCAGTGGATGAAAATGTATTTCTTTTAGAGAGGATTAATGACAGCCTGAAGTCATGTGAGCAGTGCTCCCGGAATGTGATAGCGCTGAGGTCTTCAGGGCTGGGCTGCTGAATAAACTACAGTCTCCCAAGCAGGGACAAAATAAAAGGTCTGTGAAACCAGCACACGTCTGCGCTTTACACGAGTGAGATAATGTGGCCAGCCACATACTCAGTGTGGCATTCCCAGGGAAGGCAAGGAATCCTTCATGCATTGCAAATTATTTAGGAGGTCTGTCATCAATGATCAAGCATTGACAGTACATAATGACTCTGGTGATGGTGACATGGGAGTGTGCACCAGGCAGTCTGGTATTATCGGTGACCATCCTTTATCTGCCCCACCTCTGTGTATCATCATGCCGAACACGCAGCTACATAGCATAAAAACATTTCACAGGTGTTACTTATGCTAGTATGTAACTTTTCCTTGGGATGACACCCGGCGCTTCCCTGCTTTCTTCCCAAGGGTATATTCCTCCCTTCTCTTTCCCTTGGTGAGTACAGTCCTGTGAAGCTGCTCTTTGAATCACCAGGGGTTTGTTTCTGGCCTCCACGCTGGGCTGCTGTGATCTGCAGTGTGGAGAGCTGAGGACTTGTTCTGCATCATGCTTTTCTTGTACCGTTTCCACACTTGTGCAATGTGTTGGAATGATTTTCAGGACCTTGGCAGCTAGCTCTGCTCTCTCCTTGGGTGTGGCCCTCTTTCCATTTTGCCATGCTACGTGACCAGGTGGCTCACAGTCCTCCTGAGCACCCTCAGATCTGAGGAGGTTGCGACACAAAACTTTTGCTAATAGTCCATTCCTCCTGACCAGGCTTTTGCCACTTTTTAAGCTATATAATGCGTATGACAATTAGGAATGTGTATATGCATACATATAGGTGTAATTTATTGCTCTGTAGTGCCAGCTGCAGTGTAATAATGGGTTTGAAGAGAGTAGTCATGAAAAACTTCATCTTTCTGGTTTTATTGTCTCAAGAACTGAATTAGAGTGAATAAGCTGGAATGCTTCTTCACTTACCTCTTTCAAACAAGCACTCGATCTGCTATGGCTCAAGATCTGCAAAAGCAGAGCATGACCCCCTTAAAAAGCCAAACTCCAAAACTACTGTTTGAATAAGATTTAGGGATTGTAAAAGAAATCTGCCATTCCTATAAACTATTATTGATCATATAATTTTCAAAATCACAGTGGGTAACATTTCACCAGATAAGTTTTCAGTTTGTTGTAGTTACAAATAATATCTAAAGATTTAAATATAATGTAATGTTTTCTACTACAAACTTTGCTTTTTATGATGGAACTTTGACATCATAATTTCCTTTGAATCATACCTTACAATGTACCTTACAATTCTCCTCTCTCTCTCCATTTTTTTTCTTTTCCTTTTACCAATTTGCTTTCCAGGGTACATTTGCTGAGGAAAAAAAAATAAAAAAAGAGAGAGAATAATTGTCTCAGAGGAAAATAGACATTTAAATGTTTAGCTTTTCAAAAGTCTGAAAATCTGACAAACTGTGGCATACATGTTCAGCAAGAGTTCAGATAAAAAGATCTGTTTAGTTTTTTTGTGTTTCTTCTGGAGAAATTTGTAATTTTAAAAGGCTCATCTGAGGTAGTCTGGATATGTCCCCTCCCACTTCTCTGGGGGAGCTTTGATGGTTTTACTTCTGGAAACACCAAGGGTATGTTTTTTGTCTGGTGTGTCAGTTTTTATTAGATAAACTTCTGACTCTTGAACCTGAAAAAGACTCCCCCTTTCCAAACATGGGAGATGTGTAGACAGTTAGCGAAGGTTTTTTTCCAAGCGTCTGCCAAGCAAAAGAGAAGCTCCCCCTCCTTGTTGCTGGCTGCTGTTCAGAGCATTGTCAGGTTCCCTGTGTGGCCAGCTGGGAAAGCTTGAGTTGCAGAAAAGAAAAATGATGGAGTCACCTGCAGAGGAAAAGGGTAGGTAGGTAGCTAGAGAAAAACCATACAGAGTAGGAGAGATGTGTATTCCCAGCCTTTCCCAACAGGTGCCAAGAAGGCGTGGGAGGGAAGTGGTAGATTAGGAACAGGAGAGAGGACTCCTGCCTGCCCCCTGCACACAGGAAACACTTGTTGTCTACCAGGTTTTAATGGTCCACAGCCACCTCCCTCCTGCATTCCAAAGCACCAACAAATAATGGAGTGAGTTTATGCAAAGAGGACTCCAGGAGTTGCTCATGGAGTGGTTTTGCTATAATTTATTTAGCAAGTTTGAGCCCAACACTAGAAGTGTTGTAGCTAAAACTGGGGTTAGTCATGATGCTTTTAAGGGTTAGCTTTGAAAATACCTTTGTCAAATCTATCGTTTTAAGCCACGGACACCAAAGCCAGAGTAGAGTATGTTGGATTGGCCTATATCCAAACTAACAACTTCAGAAATTCAGGTGCAGAATCAATAACTCTGTGTATTTCTTGATATTTCCTGGGAATCCGGGTATTTCTGAACTGTACAGTTTCGTCCAGTTTGATCTAATTCCCTCTTGCATTATTGTTAATCCACAAAATATCTTTTTAGAGGTTAGACATGATGTGGGTTTTTTTAATACCAAGTAGGAATTAGAAATTTCATCCAATTATCCTCCAATAATAGTAGTGTGATATAAATGCTATAGTTGTATCTCTTCAGTAGCTAACATTTAGCAGTTTGAGTGCACAATAGCATAAAGCAGCATGACTGTAGTCATTAATCTGTAATAGCAGGAGAACGTCTCCCTTTTTTCTTCAGAATTAATAATGTATCTGTTTTCTAGACAGATATATTTTTTTATTTTAATGCTTTCTGCATTAATTAGTTCTGTTTGGAGCCTAAAATAAACACACCTAAGAAGAAAAATGCATTTCATGAGAACATTTCCTCTTAGAAATTCCTCTTGCTTAATGGAGAATATTGCGATATGGAAGTAATTGTGGGATTATAAACAAAGAGTTTGAAGAACTGTTCCACTTGATTTACATTTTTGCCCACAACAATGTAGGGTTTGGAGTCATTCCCATTTTCTTCATACTGGTTTAATACAGTTTATTCTAACCAATATTGAGGCAGTTCTCTGTAATAATTATTATAAGAAATAATTTTAGTGAATTCTGGAAGCCTTAGGTGAGCACTGTTATTTGGAATAAATGCTAAGTTATAGTACAGTACTTCAGATGTAAAATGAGGTACCCAGCTGATTTTTATGAAGTCAGGATAAGGTATTTTAGTAATAATAGTTCCTTGTACTTAAAACTCTTCATTTGTACGTGATGGAAAATCTGTACATCAAAGAAGTTATCAAGGAGTGTAAACACTTTCTACATTTCATAAAAGGGCTCTTTGAAGCACACAGGCTATCAAACCCAAATTTTCCAGAACAGCTGCTATGTTGTGCCTTGATATTGGGGGGCTGACTTGAGACACATTTCAGTTGAAAGGTACCAAGTAATACCTTGGTATAGTGTAATAGGATTTACATTGCATGATTTTAATCTATTTAATGAGAGCTTCTGTGGAGAAGAGAGTAACTGTATTTAAATATAGTTTGATTAAATATTGTCATTTTTCATCCTGCAAAATGGTTTTCAGAGTCAGAACCACACAGTAATTTTTTTGCTGTCGCAAGACCATCATATCAACTTTCCATAGCCAGCATGTTAAACATGTAGTTCACTTTGTTGTTTATGAAATTTTTCTTTGATCAAATTAGCAGTCCAATTTGCAGTTTGTTTACTGTCTTTATTCTTTCACACCTTAACAGCCTCACCTCAGTAACACAGTGCTCACAAGGATGGCTTTCTGCTTCTTGCCCTGTAACAGCCTATATTCTACTGTGCCTGACCTGGGGAAAGTCCCTGTGTTGCTAGCAAAAGGCTTGTAGTTTTCCATTTATAGTTTCACACTATCTGCTACCCAAGAGGAAGATCTCTAGTTTTATAAATTTCAAATTACATAATGAGGTACTTTTAGGTATCTAGAACTAGAGTTGCTGAAGGACACTATAGTGCTTTAGTTAGTTTAACTAACTCCTGGGCATCTGTTCCCTAGACTGAATTAAAACTGCAGGTGAGACCTAGGTTTCCTACCTAGCACTGTGAGACAACCTATAACCTTCCTCTGCTAAGCACTTAGAGCCAGCTAAAAAGAAACACTGGGCACAGGAGTGTATTAGAAATTCTGCCTTACTCTTGAGCTACATAGAATCACAGAATATCCTGAATTGAAAGGGCAAAGTCCAACTCCTGGCCCTGCACAGGACACCCCAAGAGTCACACCATGTGCCTGAGAGCATTGTCCAAACGCTTCTTGAACTCTGTCAGGCTGGTGCTGTGACCACTTCCCTGAGGAGCCTGTGCCACTGCCCAACCACCCTCTGGGTGAAGAACCTTTTCCTGATATCAAACCTAAACCTCTCCTGACACAACTCCAGGCCAGTCCCTCAGGCGCTGTCACTGGTCACCAGAAAGAAGAGATGAGTGTCTGCCTCTCCTCTTCCCCTCTCAAGGAAGTTGTAGACTGCGGTGGGGTCTCCCCTCAGTCTCCCCTTCTTCAAGCTGAAAAAGCCAAGAGACCTCAGCCACCCTTCATATGGCTTCTCCTCAAGATCCTTCACCATCTTTGTAACCTTCCTTTGGAAGCTTGCTAATAGCTTAATATCCTTGTTACCTTGTGGCACCCAAAAATGTAGGCAGGACTCAAGGCGAGGCCACGTGCAATGTCACCTGGCGATGCCCAGGAAAAGCCAGCTCAGATAACCAGCACAGAGGAGCCACATCACTGCTCTGTTTGCCAAAGACTGATAATATATGTGGCTCCGTAGGATTATTTCCTTTTTGCCTTATAATCATTTAATGTAATGCTGCAAGTCTTTTTCAAGTGCCATAGACCTTCCAGACTGAGCTCCTATTGACAGCAACAGTTTTGTGTGAAAGCATGGGGAAGAGATGAAGATTGATGGTGCTTAAAAAACAGCTGATTTCCAGAGACTGATTGCTGGGTCTGTGGTACAGATACTCATAGGTTTGCAGAAAAAAATAATCTTATTTCTTGTCTCTGGTAACTATATACAAATACTTCATCTAAAAGGAGTAAGTGTTGCAGTAAACTATAGAACTAAATTAGACAATTTGGGTTAAATCTATACTAACCAGTACACACCATTTAGAGTTAGTGACAGGACACTGTACACTCTCACAATACAGAAGAGAGACGTACAAACGCAGAATAAAGAGACCTGCTAAATCAAAACCACTTACATAATATATTCTGTATCACTGTGAACTGCATTCATAAATGAAAAAAGGAAAGGGGTTACATTTGTTAGTTGTGCCTTCTGATTAGGGGCAACTTCAAATTAACTCCAAACCACTCTCTTCCTCTCCAAAATGCTTTTGCCATTTATCCTTTAGTGCTTAACAGAAAAAGGTACTTTCAAGTTCTTATCTCTTAGAACAAAAAATACATAGTTTTATTTTCACTCTCTACTTTGAAAGAGGTAGTTTTGATGAATCTTTACACTGATAAGATTATCTAATGATACAGCTCTGACCCAGCAGCAAGATTCAAAATCCGGAGAGCAAAGATGTAAGATTAACTCATATCAAACTTCCTCACTTTCTCTTGTACTGAAACACAGAGAGTTGCAAGTTCAATCATTTATGTTAATACTATTTTTTTGCATATAGCTTTTTTTTCTGGATGTCTTTCAGGTTCAGGAGAGTTTAAATATTCTCTCAGTTATTGTTGTTGACTAATCCCTGCTCCTGCTTTTGGTGCTAGTTCTTTTCTTCTTTTTCAAGTCCTTTTTAGTACTATTTTACCATGAATAGCTCAAAAAATACAGATTTAATATACCAACCTAGGAGGTGAAGAACCAAGGATACCAATATAAATCAGTCTCTTTCTGCATAAAGGCACAGGCGATTTTTTTTTCTTTAGCCATCCTAAATTTGGATCAGAATACAGTTCCCAGGTCTGTGAGAACCAACGTGTGTGGTATATTTTCTCTTACTGTTGCACATCTATGCTCTGGTATTGCACGTTAATTAATATACGTAAGGCGTTTGCCCAACACTAACTTTGTAGTTCTTTGCAACATGTTCTCTGCTTCTGTAGAGCTGCTTACTGAAGGACTTGCTGCCACCCTTCTGCAGTTCTTTCTCCTATCCTCTAATTGAGCCCCTTTCATAGCTCTAATTTGTCTGCCAAATGACTTATCAGTTGGAAAGGCTCAAGTCAGATACTTCCTTTTTTTTTTTTTTGCTTGTTTTTTACCTGACTGCTGCCAGAAGAAGGAAGGGGTTAAAGCGTGGGAGGATTGCTAAGAAAAAGGGTTTGGTTAGTGACACACAGGACTGCATCTCACACATGATAGTTTGTTTATTCTTCTGTAAACAGCAGAAAGAATTATCATCATCATGGTAAGGCAAACAACAGTCTCTTTTATTCCCTTTTTAAACCCCACCAGAAATTTTCATGTTAATACACAGTTATTTTTTAAAATCCTAAAATCAGCTGATCTCCATTAGTTTTATAGAGCATTTGTTTAACCAACAGATGCTCCTCTTGACAGAAGGGAAGGGGGGGAAAGATTTTAGTTTATGGAAATAACTAGCTCTGAGGAAGAGGAGATGGGAGCAGACATGCCTTTTCTGACATGCCTGTTCTTATTTATCTCCCTCCTCTCCTAAATACTCATGTAAGGATCTGTTTCATTTTATCAATGCTTCTTTGTCTTTTCTGAGCTTTTTTGAAAGATTTCCATTCATTTTATTTTCCGTGAGTTGCTCCTTTCAGTTTTGCTGTTCTTCTCTAATATATCCAATATCTAAATCTCGGTGTTTGCCAACCAAATATGGGATAAAATAATTTATATATAAATCTATGCTTCTTGAGCTGATTATTTCCATTCCAAAAAAATCTATTAAACATGCAGGCTCATTAGTCTCATTAATCTATATGCTGTTGCAAAATAGTCAATTTTCAATGTACATTTAAACTAAAAGTTTACTTTTGCAGTGAAAAAATAAATTGGAAGCAGACAGGTCCTGCTCTCCTGAAGACGTGAAATGTTTCACTAAAATATTATCCTGAGTTACTAAAAAATAGAGTATGTGTAAAAATATCACTATTAAGACAATTTACGTTTGTTTCACTTTACTCTGCTCAAGTGTCCCATTTATAGCCCCTTGCTTATTCAGGTAAGTTCTCAAATCTAAATAAATGCATTCCCTGCACAAATTGCTCAGGTAAACCTGAAATTGTTTAAAATCCAGTTATTGCTGTTTATATCCTCTATCTGCATGGTAGGCAAAGAGCTGGAAGAGGCAGGGAGTGAATTCCATGCTAGAGTAGACTTGTTTAAAGTGTGTTTTTTCTCTAACTCTCAAGAGGACACTGTCAACCTGGAACATGGTATACTTAAAAGAAATGCTAAAAAACTTCTAAAGAGTATATGCCAAACTCTTGGTATTCAGAAGAAGACAGTTCAGGAGTTAAAATAGCCTAATTCATATTTTCCTAAGAGTAACCCCCGCTTTGGGTCTTTGTGAGGGGTCAGCATAAACAATGAACAATGAGTAATGTGAATTGAAGTAATTAAAATCCATTTGATTGACAGCAAAATCAGTTAAGCTGCTTAAGTTGAGAGATCATTTAGGTTAACTTAAAATATAACTGCATTTTTCCCCTTCAGTGAATCACAACAAGAATTGACTCGGGTCAAATATTTTGTTAAGTATATTTTCCCCCTGTGCTTTAAAAAGAAGAACTTAAGCACCAAGCCTTTATTTCCATCTGCAACTCACTCCTCCTCTCTCTCTGCCAGTAGCTATGGCATTCACCTGTTGGAGAGCAGTGTGAAAACTTCTCTCTGTAGGACTCGAGTGGGTCTTGTGCTTCTCAGACTTTTCTCTCTGTAGGACTCGAGTGGGTCTTGTGCTTCTCACTTTTCTCTCTGTAGGACTTGAGTGGGTCTTGTGCTTCTCAAATTTTTCTCTCTCTTAGCTTTGATTTGTACGTTGTTCCTTCCAGTTTTTCTACAAATGTTTTCACAGTACATTGAGCCAGCAATACTCCAGAGCAATTTTCAGCCTCACAAAGCCCGGCACTGTTAGTGTGGGATATTTGAGTGTCAGTCTCTGCAGAATGCCAAAGCCTGAAGAGTAACAGTTTATTTATTTAAATTTTTTTGGCTAAAGCACTTTTTAGGATGTCATGTGACTGCTAGAACTTCAAGGCTTTCTGTTTCTCATGGCTGGGTGAATTACGATAGTATGATTTAACAATATTTGACATTACTGGCTTTCCAGCATGAATTTGTAAGGGTCCTACACTATTAGAATTGTTGAAGATAGAAGGGTCTCAGAAGTTTTCATGTTACTTGACATCCAGTTATTTATGACCTTCTAATGAATGATAAAGCTCAAATTTACTTTTCACTAACTGGTTTGTTGCTTTTTTTCCCCTCTGAAGATGAACATAGGCTGGAAAATAAAAGCTTAAATTAAAGAACTGTCCACACTAGATATTACCATCTATTAGTTACCACAAAGTTGCTAATGACTAGTAAAAATACTGCTTTTTTCTCTAATGTGTGCTCTAAGAAGTGTTTTCATTTATGTTCAGCTGACTCAGATGAACTCATCTAAGAAAATAACATCCAACTGATCCCTCAAGACACATCCTGAAGTTTTGATTCAATAGATCACAGTAGCTTATGCTCTCTCTTCACTGGAGACCAGCAAAGCACATGTTTAATTGCACTGTTAAATTAAGGGTTTGGCTGTGGCAACTCACATTAGCTAATGAGAAAAAAACCCCAGCCAAAAACAGAGGAAATATTTTAATGCTAGCATAAACAGGTATGAATATAAATACAAACAAGATTTACATTTCTTGGTTAATAAGGCAGCAGCATTTTGCTTTCAGATTAGAACACAGCTTTCAAGGTTCATGCAGAGTGCTTGAAATGGCTTCCTTCACACTGTCCAAGGAATGCATAGGCAAGTCCTCTAGATTTTTCAGTTGCCAATGCCTTTGATCAGGTATTTCGTGAGCAGCTGATGTTTAAAGAGTAAGAAGGCTTGTGCATAAACAGATTGAAGAAGCCTGATCTGCAGAGCAAGGGTACTTCTTGCCTTCTGAAATCAAACATTTCCATGCTGTGCTCTGGAAGTCAAACATTCTCGTGCTATGCTCTGGCAGGCTGGGTCCCACTTGGGAGTCCCTTGAGAAGCTCGGTCTCTGTGCCCTCTTGCACTGGCAATACTGGCTCACCTACATTTATCTGACTTAAAATACAAGCTCTTCAGGGCAAGTACCTGGTCTTTTATGTGTTTTGAAAGAGCTGTATATAATTAAGGTACTTTGTATGAAGAAATTACTTCAAAACAGTTTACATAGGGCAGCTATTTCAAGATCAAGGAAAAATCTTTAGCCTTGTTCCCTGAGGAAACAAGGCTTATGTGACTGGACTGGCTGGCTGTCCCTCCTCACTTCCATTCAACACCTTTTGAACTTGTTGGTTGTAGTTTAAACTACATTTGAAAGGGGGAGACGTCTCAATGATAATTAAGTTCCCATGGACGTTATGAAAATCAGTGGCTGGGAAGACAGAAGTCCAGATCCCCAGTTCAAATAACTAATTTTTGCAAACTAAAAACTTGACAGCAAGTGTAATAATGATGGTCAGGTTGATAGAGTCCCAACTACTTTAGAAGACTGACACCTATTTCCATCCAAATATTATTATGCTGATTGACACAATAATAAAGTTGAATTTCCCCTGTTTTGGTGTTCAAACAGTTTTTAGTATGAACAATATAGTCATCCTTCTCACACTTGTAGTTATTATGAATTTTCAGAGAAATCAGTATCATATCTTATTAGCTTGCACTAAGTGTAAAAATTTTGTATTTTTGCTTATTTTGGCTAGCAGTGTTGATTATTGTCATCTTATCCTTTCCCTATAATTAGTTAGTACTGGCAATACATACATAGAATAAGAAATTAGTAATTGGGCTGCATTACTCATTATTGTTGCATCTGATAGGGAAATTTGTAGTTGGTTTTGTTATCACTAAAGCACTTTACCTGTCTGAGCTGTATGAACTTAATGCAGCCCTTAATATTGCTCTTTATTGTTTTGGTTCTACTGGTTGAAATAAGTCCTCAAAGGGAGGGGAAAAAGACAGGCATCAGCTTTCTCATTTGTAGATTATTTCACTGTCTAGTAAAACTTAAACCCCAACAATACAAAACCTTGAGTTTAAGATAATGACCATAGAGTTGCCTATTTGAAGGCCACTGGTGGAAGATGACTGTGTGAGGACACAGGTCCTGGTTGGTGGTACAGCTGAATGAGTGACATTGGTGAAGAGAGGCAGGCAAAGAGAAGGGTTCCATGGATTTCTGTCAGGCTGCAGTATAAGTCACCTTTACCTATGCCCCAGTTTAGGCTCTGTGATTTTTATGCTTTTTGGTATTTTTTGGTAATTTTCCTTTTGCTTGGGCAAGCCTTGCTGCTGCTGCACATTCAGTGGCACTAAGTAGGTTCTGTGTGGCTCTCCTGAGCCAAGACTATATAGGCTGTTGATTAAGAAAAAATAACCAACTTAACACTTTTCCAGCTGTAGGAGGAAGCGACTCGATAAAAAAAAGGTCCTTATTTTCTTCAATAGCCAAAGGGCCAGACACACCGCAGGCCGGGCATCCCGGACAGCTGCAGGCGCGCTGACCTGGTGTCTCCCCCGCCTCCGCGCTGGGCCCTCAGACGCTCCGAAGTGAGACTTGCGTGGTCCTTCCTGTTGAAGCTGCTCCACTTCACATAAGTGATTAAGCGTTAATTAGAAGAGGACTAGTTGAGCATTCATTAAACATTAAATACTAATTGAGCGCCCGGGGAGAGCGCCGGCACCATTCGGCCGCGGAGTCATTCTCACGCCGGCCGGGCCGGGCCGGGGGCAGGCGGGGAGCCCCGGCCGCCTGCAGCCGTGTCCCCGGGGCGGCCGGGCACGGCAGGCACAGCCAGGCGGCAGAGACGGCAACCAGCCGCGCCCGCCGCGGCGAGCTGGAAGATGCGGGTTCATCTCCCCGCAGGGCTTTGATCCCAGATGTCCCGCGGGGGCCCCCGCGGCCAGGCGGTGCCGACCCCCGCACGCTTCCCGGGGTTGGGAGAAAGCCGCGCCGGCTACCGGCACCTCCGAGCGGCCGGGGGGCGGGGGGGGGGGGGCGGTGGGCGGGC